>JAVTVY010024871.1:0-91848 GCA_036873755.1 Hanleya hanleyi | reverse complement strand
GTGGAGCACCCTTCTGTGCCCATCTCTGACCCTTTCATCCCTTCACATAGTAAGGTTGGGGAGGAGCACAAAGGTATCCATTCCTCTCCATCCATTGATCATTCTGACATTGCTCATGGTCAGGAGGACAAGGGAGATAATTTAATAGGGTCAAATGTTTCGCAGCCTATCCGGCAACATAAAGCGAGTTCGAGATCACGTCGACTTCTCCGTGGTCCTCGAACAGTACGCTGGCGTAGCCGTAGCCCTTTAACATCACGTGGCCGTAGCCCCTCGGCATCACCTTTTACACGTAGTAGCAGCCGTTCACTTCCGAAAACATTAGTTTTTTCCGGCGATGCCAAAGGTTGGTCGCCGTTTAAATTTAAATTTGAATTAGAAGCTCAAGATCGGAAGTGGAGCAAGGCCAAATCTCTAAAGCGTTTGACTGAGTGCATGCATGGCAAGGCCATCGAGTATTACTCTTTCTTACCGAAAGCAGTTTGTAATTCTTTCGCTGAGCTGTTTGAAGCCTTAGACAAACGGTATGGCGATCTCGAGCCTTCTCAAGCAATCCGACATCGGTTGCAGTTGGAGGAGCGGGGGGCCGATGACACTTTGGCTGATTTTGCTTATAGGTGTGTTGAGTTAGCTGTGAAGGGTTATCCGGGGGCTCCACGTGAGTTAGTCGAATCGATAGCTGTGGAACAATTTTTCAAAGGTTGTCATGAACCACAGGCTATAGTTTTGTTTGCTATGGAGAAAGACCCCAGAACTATTCAGGATGCGTTGACATGTGTCAACGCCTCACTGTATAATCATCAAGCTTTGAATGTAGCAGAGGTCCGTCTAGTTTCCACAGAACTCGAGCCTGTGGGAGGGGATTTTTTACGGGAGGGTCGGGTTGAGTCTCCATTGAGACTTGTTACTCCTCCCAAGCTACCGGTAGCCTGTGAAGCCCCTATTAACAGAGTTACCTGTTACTCTTGTGGGAAAAACGGGCATAAGAGCTTCCGATGTCCCCAAATACGATGCCATCTTTGTCGCCAATTAGGGCACATAAGTCGAAGTTGCCCCATTCGCACTAATCTGGACGGGTTGGTTACCACAGGAGGACCTGCCTCGTCGGATGGTGCCGGGTCGACTGCTGCCGTTAGAGGCATTACCGTGTCTGGGGCTCGGGAGGGGGCAATGGTAGTTCCGGTCAGGGTCGGGTGCGTTCCAGTGAATGCGAAAGTGGATACTGCTTCTCAGGTAACAGTGATGAGTCCAGAATTATTTGGAAAGTTAGGGCTTATGGGACTGTCATCCACTCCCATTAAGCTAACTGGTGCATTTCAGGGTACGGCCAGTATGGGAATGTTGGTTCGACAGGTTCCCCTTTCCATTGCAGGGTTTAACTGTTTTGGAGACATGGTTGTAGCCCCGGTGGTTCAGGATTTGTTACTGGGCTCGGACTTTCTGTCCGCTTATGGCTGTGTCGTTGACTTTAGGAAGAAGGCCCTGGTTATTGGGAACATGGGGGTTCCTGCAGTAAAATGTTGATGCATGATGACCGGTTTGGACATTGCTTCAGTTTAGTTCTCTTTTAGCATTGGTAATGTTAGGGGGCAATGCAGATTGGCAGTGGGCAATGGCATGTGGCGCCATCTAGCACACTCTTTTGAGTTGATTTTGATGTTGGTGATGTCTTTGTATTTTGATATAGGTGATGTGACATTTTGGTTTGATGTTGTGTAGGTTGTTTTTTGGTTGTTGGGGGAAAGATAAAAAAAAAATGATAAAATGTCTGACAAGAAATCTGTGATATGTGTGGATGTTGGATAATGATGTGCTGTGTTGGATAATGGTGTGTTGGTGGATTTGTGGTGTGTGGACCAATATTTCAGAATGATTATTTTTGGTAGATTGAGTGTTCAGTAGAGTGTGGTGTGTGTACCTATTTTAGAACAGTTGGTGTGTTGGGAGAACATGTGATGTGTGTTGGAAAAATGTGCAATGTGTGTTGCAGTGGAGATATGTTTAACTTTTAGGGGGTTAGGAGAATGGTTTGAGTGAAAGTGTAGTGGATGGGGTTGTGGAATGGCGGGTTGGGTAATTTATCTGTGGGTTAACAACCCTCACGGTTGGCCACATCATTCGGCAGTGGTTAAATGGAAGTTACTTGGATGCTAAATGAGTTTTTGCCGAGGTGTGTGCGAATTGTGATGGATGAATTAACAAGGGGAGAGAATGACGGGGCAATCCATGTTGGAGACACAGGGCCAAGGGAGTTTGTGGCCACAACTCTGCTTGTGTCTTCTCTATGGAAGCCCCAGTGAGTTATGCACCGGTGTTTGTCATCCCGGTTTAAATTTATTGAATCAGGGTCTGAAATAAAAGTCAGACATCGGACAAGCCTTGACCTTGTTTGGTTGAATGCTCACTGTGGAGCATTATGTCTGATCAAATTCGGGGATCATTTTGGACATGTTTATTCAGACCCTGGCTAATTGATCATTGGCAATGCGGTAACATCAGCAACGCAGTGCACTTCTGTTCAATGGATTCCGATATTCCTTCTGGTCCTGCAGATTCATCCACATGTTGAGTTGACGTGTTAGCGGCACCTTGTGCACAGGTGTTTCACATGCGTTGATTCTTCATGTGTGTGTCTCTGTTGATGCATACAGAGGATACTGGTTTCCTGAAGCCTTGAGCTATATGAGTAGTCCCACAATGTATGGAGGACTGACAGGCAGTTACTGTTGTTTTAGTCAGACTATGTTCGTTAGCCAGTCACTCAACTATTGAGAGACTGAGTGTCTTGCAGTTATTGCCTAAGTCAGACTATTCTTGATGGGATATCTGATATAGCCAGTCCCTCTAGTTAGGGAAGTCTGGCAGTTATTCCTTGATCAGCCTGATTATACATGTAGCCAGTCTTTCAATTTAATAGGGACTGATAGGTTTTCAAACTGAGCAAGCTCTCATCGAGTGCTGACAGTCTAAAAGTTATTGTCGTTAGTCAAAACTTGATAGACTGTCTGATATAGTCAGTTAGTCAAAACTTTATAGACTGTCTGATTAGTCAGTCCCTCAATGTAGGAGAGTCTGGCAATTATTTCATTAGTCAGTCTGTTTCTTGACAGGCTGTATAGTGTAGCTAGTCTCTCAGTTTAAGAGGGGCTGACATTATAAAATTGAGTGAGCCCTTAATTTATGAGGGGAAGGGAAGGTTGGGGGAAAAGGTAGATTCCATAGTGAGTCGGACTGGTACTTAAAGTGGGCCAGTTCGCTCCAGCTCCTTTGGGTCTTCTTTGGGAAATTAGAGGTCTGTTGAAAAATCGACCTGAGGGTTGGGGTTAGAGATCAGCTTCCATGATCTGGGGTTGGGTATTTTATTGTCGGACTAATATTAGGTAGCTTGTTATTAGGTAATGTCCGGTTTTTAGCCCAGTTCAAAGTAGGGGAAGCTTTAGGTACAGTTCCGTACTTTTATGGTATGTTTTTTATCCTTGCGAATACTTTGCTGGAGTTTTAGACTGCAGTCGCTGGTACGCCCTTCCTTAAAAAAAAAAAGAAAAGGGGGAAGAGTGTAGTAAGAATAGGTTTTCTCACTTGCCAGAATTAGACCATTAACGAATAGTGTCAGGGGAGTGCTTTATTATAGAGTTATCTCCCCTTGGTAGAGGGCGCTGATTGTCCATTAGCCAATCAGAGTAACTCGCGGGCTTGGTAAAGGAGCCAGAGAACGACTGGACCTGGACTGCAACAGACGTGACACGACTTCTCTCAGGGGTTATAACCGGCAGGTAAGGCTGTCTTCTATACTGGCTAATATCTAGGTAGCAGAAGTTATATAGCTGTGAACAAAGGAAACATCTCCATGGATGAAGAAGTAATCATACTGTAGTCAGAAGTAATCACAGTAATCATTGGTAATGTTGGTAAGGTACCACTTACACATGCGCTGACCGGAAAACATATTTTCTTGGTTGTCATCAGGAATCTAACTGATGTTCCAATGCTTTTATGTATGCTACATGAATACATTGTGACTTTTCGACTCTCACTTCACAAATTTAACTGAGGATTTAAAGAAGCACTGAAACAGAGGATAACAGTTTGCTATACCATATGTATATACATTAAACATTTGCTGTTCTACACCGCACATGCCTCAAAGATTTTGTAGTAGCTAAATAGCCATTTGATATTACAAATACATGTACAAGAATTTGCTCAAAAAGCCCCAGTCCCCAGGTGGTTGGTACTTTTAGATACCAGCTATCCAGTAGAGTATTGAGCACTGATAAATAAATTATAACACATTGTCCCAATCACAATCTTATATTATTGGACAGTGTCAATTCACAAGAATGAATGATCTCAATCCCGACGGTTTCTTGATTTTCATTTCTGATTGAAATAACTGCTGAATAAGGACCACATGTATATGTATGGCAACCTCACTGGATTACTGCTGTTGTTCCATCGTCGTCATTGTGCAGAGTCATGACGTTCACTGTACTATTGGCTTCACAATGTTTGTGTCACTGTCGTACAATCCTGGAGTATTATATGCAATAGGTCACACAGGGTCTGTCAGCACAGCCCCACCAAGTTAACTACAATTCATATACACTAACGTTCCACTCCAGATCAATGACCAACCAAAACATTCCGTAATACTTGTGTGACAAAGAACCCCAAAGTTACAGTTTAAGCACTTGATGAACACCTCAAAAGTTCCAAATAAATGCTTAGCAAGCACCCCCCAAAGTTCCCTGTCACTACCTATTCATCCTGAACATGTTGAAACTGGTCCCGCCGGGATGTATGCACACTGCACCAAAGCTACGTCTTGACCATATCTTGTTTCTCTACTCTGATGTTCGGATTGGCCATGGGATCAAGGAAGGGGTCATTCTCCGTGGCTTGTCGACCCAGATGTGACATGATGAGGATGACGGTGATGAAGCCGATCACCCCTATCAACACCACGACAAGGAATCGCTTCATCATGGCGTTCGGATCTTTCCGTTTTTTACCTCCTTCTCGAGATCTAAAATTATGAAAATAAATATTGAAACATAAACTGAAAGTCCCACATTATGATGTATACACAGAATTGAGAGATTGTACATGTGTTTGACCCTGTACATATACAAGTACTTGACCTTCTCCCAGGGAGAACGCGGTGATAAACCTCAATTCTCTCTCTCTCTCTCTCCCAGGAAAATATTGCAGAAATTTCAATGCAGAGAGAATTGATTTATCATCTGTAAATAGTTCAATCACATGAATTCGCCTTTCCCACTTTAATTCTTGCACAAAGGATTCATGCCTGCAGACCGACGGGCACACGTGCAGATCCCGGCTTAAATTTGTGGTTCATATTAACCCTCTCTCTCCAATGACTTCCTACAGATTATGCATAAATGTCCTTCTTGGAATAAAGATAATTTGATACATATTTACACCAGTTATCAATGGGTAAAATCTGCCGTATGCTGTAGATATAGGCTGCACCAATGCACCTGACAAGTTGCCGGAGCGAACCCGAGTTGTCAAGGAATTAAAGGGGAGAAAGGGCGATTAGCCAAGATTTTGCCTCGAACTTCCATCAGCTGCTCCACTCTAAATTGCTAACTACATGTATCTAAATGTTGGAGGAACTATATACATATATATAGATCGTCCTGGGATTGCATGATTGTTTTGTCAACTTTCCAATCTAATAAATTGGACCACTCCAAAGATTTTGATTTTCCAATGCTTTTCGATTGACTGAATTAATGAAGTATTTGAACCGTCACCACAGTATTTATTATTAAACTACATAAATATTATTACCTAGAATTACACAATTATGTGATTAAAATGACGTGAATACAATGTATTTGTGGACCAGAGAAAATCAATATTCACTCAAGATGAAAGTCGAGGTGAATATTGGTTTTCCCTGCGTCATACATTTGTAAAACAATGATTTACAACACGTATTTACCGAACTGAATCACAAATTTTTTATTTTGTTTTTTTTGTTATATGACACAATCACAATGCATTTGAACACTGATCTGAATATAGTAAATATTTATGGAAGAGCTAATTCTGAAGATCTTCTTTAGGCATATCTCTAATTTGGGCCTGATCATGCAACTGCTGTCATGCACTCAGCAAGTGTTCGAAATGGTATCAGTCATGGGATAGGCTTCAGCAGTGATTTCAGCGAAAGTTATATTCACCAGTCGGTAAATATAACATTTTGGTTGGTCATATAATACATGAAGTTACACCCTCCCGGGTTGGGTCATAGATGTTTATTTTATCATGTTGATGAGATGAGTATAAATGAATTAGTAATCGAATACTTACTTGAACCAATTAGCCAACCAATGCAAAGCTGGCCTTCTCTTGTACTTATCTTCGTCATGGTCCTGTGACATATTTAGTAATTCGTCCTCCTTTGTGCTATCAAAAAGTTTCCTTGTGTCTGTGAAGTAAAACATTTTCTGTTCAATAGTTTTTGAGAATTCTACCATTCAAATGTAATAATTGTACCAATGAACAAACATGAAAATTTGCCATGTCAGAATGTTTTAATATTGCCTCTATAGGTGTACCTAATTTATTTTCTGAAAACATCACAGAAATAATCCAATAAAGGACATGGACAGTATTTTTTTTTACATTGTTCATATGCACCTTGCACTGTACTCAGTTTCAGCCCTAGAAAAAATGGGCTCATTGCAACTAAGTTTTCGAAGCTGATATAATAAATGCCATTTAAAAAGTAGGTAACGTTTTATAAAATTATTTTTAGGATTACACTTTCTTGGTGAACCACAAATAATTTGTGCTAGATGGGCCAGTCCCATGCCAGACTCGAACCCTGGCTAACAGCCCTGCTCTCTTGTCATGGTACGGATTCAACAGATGAACCATGACTTAGCACAACTGGGTATGATGATATTTCAATTGTATACAGGTTAGGTGAACCGAGATTTAGACTGATGAGCTGAGATTCGTGAAATTCTATAGCATAAGAGTATGAAAATAGGTTCACCTCACTGAAGGAAAAAAATGTGCAGTGTTCAGTCATGGCTCCATAGAGAACTATCTCCATTATATTAAATGATCATTTTAGTATCCTATTTATATTTAAACATTTGAGTGAGTGAGTGAGTGAATAGAATTTAACGTCGCTTTCAACAATATTTCAGCTATATCACGACGAACCAACTAAGCACCACCCAGCCCAGTTGTGTTCCTGCTACTTCGAAGAAGAAATCTTCGAAGCAGCATGGAACCAGACACCCGCCATCCACCCTATAAAACACTAAGGACAGCGCACAAGACACAGACAAGACGCTTACATGGTGCAATAAAGACAAGTGATATTACAGTGCTAGACATCACATTGTCAAGTTCCTGTTGCTTCTCAGCAAAATGCATTGAAGCAACAGGAACCTGAACATTTGAATCTCGAGTTTGTTGATCTCAACATTGTATGATCCTCATGATACTACTATCAGTGCTTTACTTTACTTAGAAAGTTTTATCATCAAAACAATTAGATATTCAACTCTCTGCATTAGGGCCTACTCCATTATTCTTGAAATTAGGGCATGCTAGGAACTGGCATAAGGGATTCCAAACAGTGTGCCTTGGTGTGTCAAGTTGGAACTCCTAGGAACTCCATGGCATACTTTTTGGAACTCAGCAGACAAAGGATGGCTTATGCCATACCATGAAATAACACTGAACTGGGCATGGTGTATCCCATTTGGATAACTGGCATATGCCATTCCTATCAAGGAACTCATGCCCTAATTTCAAGAAGCTCCCAAATGTTGTAGCTTGAAAATCTTCGTAAAAATAAATCAAAATGTCCTCACCATAATTCATTCCTTTGTCTTGGCCCCGAACCAAAGCTCCAGTGTCCACATTGATAACACTATGTGGCTTGGTCGTTGTGGGTGTACTTGTGTAAGGAGGCACTTGTGCACTTGGTCGAGAGTAGTTGGATGTTGTCGAGCCAGAAGGGGGCGTGATCCCAGGTAATGTGACGGGGCTTGAGGTCTGTTTGGACTCGACAGAGTTCACCGGAGAAACTGTGGGAGGAGTTGGGGCTTGGGGCAGGTTTGGCTCTTCAATCTGCATCATTAGAATAAACCAATTTACATGTATGATGTACAAAATTCAACTGTTCCAACATGCTGTCCAGAAAGAGAGCCAACTAAATAATTAATATGGACTTTATAACAATAAATGGACAAAATAAATTTGAATTCTATATTCAGATATTATAGGCCTGTCCTTCTGTAGTCATGACTAAATAGCTGTTGCTGTGTTGGCAAGACAAGACTAAATGTATGAACAATACATAAGGATCATAGGGAGACATGGTACATCTCTCATGTAAGTGTCACAAAACAAAGAAGTTTAGTCAGTCAGTGTACAAAACTGAGTCAAGAACATGGCTGGCTTTTCAGTACTGCATTTAGGCCTGAACACTATAATTATCCTACATGAAACAAGAGCCCAAGGGGCTTCAATATACGCCCGTATATCTGAAATAACATTGATCCAAATTTCAAGGTTGTTTAATAGCCTTGATTCCAATTGGTAGCAATCCAGAGAAAGGTCTATAATTTTGTGCTTCTGAGAATGTAACATATATCACATCTTATATTGAATGATAAACTAAAATGAGCTTAACTCTTGGTAACTAGTTGACCTTGAAGCAAGAGCCGAGAGCTCACATATCCCACACTGAAACCGATGAAGTTCATGGAGGACCCCTCTCCCCATTGAATTAGTAAATGTATGGTTTTTATGTCACAACAGTTTAACTAAATGTAGCTGTTTCAAACTCCACAGGACAAATGCCATATACATGTAGGGGAGAGAACTCTGAATATTCCAACCTAACATTACCATATAATCAGCTAAACTTGATTCAGTTTTGGGGGACTGTGACCTTGACCTTTGACAAATTGATCTCAAAATGTATGACTCCTCTTTGCCATGCGAGTAAGGTATACTCAAAGTTTGGTACCAATCATACCTTGAAACTAGAGATATCACATGGACAGCAAGTGTTAATGGATGAATGGCCAGAACGCAACATCGCATTACACGACCTCGTCTTCGACAGGCATATGAAAATGTGACTTTTAATTTCCGGCGGCGCAGCGCCGCCGGATTTCTGAATTCGCTAAACATGGGAGCCGCCATCTTGATATTGGACGAGTAACAGCTGTTTTCTCGAGCCATACTTTCACAGACGTGCCGTTGAGTGATCCAGCTAGTTTTAGATCGTAAAACGACAGGATTGTATCAACCGTTCGTGGTTAACAAATTAATATTAATTCTGTTATAATGAATTCATCGAATAAATGTTCTTTAGTACTATTTTATTATGGCTGAGAGACCAAATCGATGACCATACATGATGAAGTTATTCACCTGTACCATGTGTACGTCTGCAGCAAAATGTTTGAGATTGAACTGCGAGTTACTAAAAACTCGAAACAGTAAAACACGCGGATCGGATTGATGTGTAGAGAAAGTCGATCTAGGCTTAATTTACAATGACACACATCAATAAAGAAGTAGTGGCTTGATGATGTATCGCATATAATGCCACAGCGCGAACTCTTACATCAGGCTATGTGAAATGACCTAATACGTCAACCAGAGAACAAAGTCCTAGTTTGACATGCGGTTCATGTGCCCATTTTACGATCAAGCACTTAACTTCCGGCTAACCCACACATCCCAGGTGGGTCCTTGTGCGAACTACATTAGTCAAACCTTTAATCGGAAAACAAACAAATCGATGTGGGTTTTTCTTCAACGATAATGGTGCATCGTGACCTGTATTCACCAGTGGCACACATAATTGGCTTGTAATACGAAGATTATAAGCTACAAACGTTTCCGCCGGCATTGATGCATCTGCATCAATAAGTTTTCTTGTGATTTCTTGATTTTGGGATAACAGTGACACCCTTGACATTTGACCCACATTTTGGTACATGTATGTAACACATCATGTCCCTCTAATGTATCTACTGGCAGAAAAAAAAGTTATTTTTGATGATTTCCTGATTTTGGGGTCACAGTGACCTTGACATTTGACCTGACCTAAATTTTGGTACACGACACATCGTCTTCCCTCAATGTATCAATGGACTAAAAAAAATCAGATTTTTATGAATTTCATGATTTTGGGGGGTCACAGCGACCTTGATGTTCGGCCTTCATCTACATTTTGGTATGTGACACATCATGTCCCCGCATTGTGTCTACTGGTACAAAAAAAAATTATTTTTAAAGATTTCTTGATTCCGAGGTCACAGTGACCTTTGACCTTGACCTAATTTTTGGAATGCGACACTTCATTTCCCCCTATTGAATCCACTCACAAAAAATTTGTATGTTTTAATGATTTCCTGATTTTTAGGTCACACTGACCTTTGACCTTGATTCTGGGGTCACAGTGACCTTGACTATTTCACCTGGATCTAAATTTTGGTACATGACAAAACGGGTCCCCATAATTTCTCAATGGACTCAAAAAATCATGATTTTTAACAATTTCACGATTTTGGGGCCACAGTGACCTTGACCTTTGACCTTGACCGACATTTTGGTAGGTGACACATCGTGTCCCCCGATTGTACCTACTGACACAAAAAAAATGTTATTTTTAATAATTTCCTGATTTTGGGGTCAGTGACCTTTGACCTTCGACCTATTTTTTTTTGGTATGTGACACTTCATTTCCTCCTGAATTGAATCCACTCACAAAAATTAGAAATTATTAATGATTTCTTGATTTTTTAGTCACACTGACCTTTGACCGCTGACCTCGACCTACATTTGGGATGCAACACATCGTTCTCCCCTAGGATATCCACTCACCAAAAATTAGAACTGTAGATAGAAAACTGTCAATGATCAATGATTTCCTGATTTTAGGCAACTGTGATCTTTGACCTCTGACCTCGACCTCAACTTTGGTACGCGACACATCATCTCCACCTAGCGTATCCACTCACAAAAAATTGCAACTGTGGATAGAAAACGTTCACAGATATAGACCGGACACGAGCACTTCAGTGATTTCCTGTTTTTAGGCCAGTGACCTTTGACCTCTGACCTCGACCTTCATTTTGGTACGCGACACATCGTCTCCCCGTAGAGTATCCACTCACCAAAAATTGGAACTGTAGATAGGAAACTGTCCCAGATATAGACCGGACACGAGAACCGGACAGACGGACAGACGGACGGAACCCGCCATCACATAATACGTCCGCCTTTTTGGCGGGCGTATAAAAATGAGTCCCAAGCTGTGGTACATGTAGCTCTGTTTGTTTGCTTGCTTGAGTTTACGCTCATACAACCCTGTATTTGGGAGAAGGTAAGAGCACTGAGAGCCCACTACCATGACTATCCCCTGATCATGTTGTGGTTGACATTTCAGCTGGCCAGACTGTTCCAAAAAGAAACTTGAATCCTCAAAACAAAAGGATATCCAGATTGCATGAGGCTCTTTAGAATACACAATGGGTATACAAGGTCTGCAGACATGGCAGATGAAGGATGTCCACTGGTGGTGAATCAAAGTAATTAACTTTTTGAATAATGTGTGTTGTTGCATTCATAACTCTGTAATATGAGGAAAAACAAAGAAAAAAATCGACCATAGAGGTCCATATCCCCCGCTAGCAGCACCAGTTATGGTGGATTACATCCACCATAACTGGCGCTGCTGCTGCGGGGGCCATGGACCTCTATGGTCGATTTTGTTTGGTTGATGATATATCATATCATTGCTGAAGAGTATGATTTGAAAATGGAGATATCGCTGATGAGCTTAACATACAGCGGATGGCACCCATATTGGATTATGCACATCCATAAAACATAATACCAACTGTCCTCTCACCAATGTCCATGCACTCCCCAAGTTTGAAGTAGATTGGTTGAATCATTCTAGAGTTATTGTCCAGACAAGATCTAAATGCTGAAAATCTAAGATGACTGATGGTGGTCATCTTGGATTACACTGGTAACTGAAAAGCAATGACAACTGTCCTCTCACCGATGTCAAACCAAACTGCAAGTTTGAAGTCGATCAGCTGAATTATTCTAGAGTTGTTGTCCAGACAAGATGCAAAATTTAACATAATCCAATATCGCTGGTAGATGGCAGTCAAATGCTCGTTCATGAAACAATCCTAACCGGGATCGCACCAAGATCAAGGGACTCTCCAAGTTTGAATCAGTTGAATCGTACTCCAGCTATTGTCCGGACAAGATCAAACTGCTTAAAATCCAATGAAATCCAGTATGGCTGATGGTGGCCATATTGGATTAAGCACGTTCTTGAAAAACAGTCCTAATCCTCCTCTCAACAATGTCAAGGCACTCCCCAGTTATGAAGTAGATCGGTTGAATCGTTCTCGAGTTATTGTCCGGACAAGATCCGACTGCTTATAATTCAATATGGCTGACGGTGGCCATATTAGATTACGCACATTGCTGAAAAACAATCCCAACCGTCCTCTCACCAATGTCAAGGCACACCCCAAGTTTGAAGTTGATCGGTTAAATCGTTCACGAGTTATTGTCCGGACAAGAAAATCTAAGATCCAACTGCTTATAATCCAATATGGCTGATGGCGGCCATATTGGATTATGCACATTGCTGAAAAACAATCCCAACCGTCCTCTCACCGATGTCAAGGCACTCCCCAAGTTTGAAGTAGATCAGTTGAATCGTACTCCAGTTATTGTCCGGACAAGATCCAACTGCTTATAATCCAATATGGCTGACGGCGGCCATATTAGATTACGAACATTGCTGAAAAACAATCCCAACCGTCCTCTCACCAATGTGAAGGCACACCCCAAGTTTGAAGTTGATCGGTTAAATCGTTCACGAGTTATTGTCCGGACAAGAAAATCTTACGGTATTACGGACACCGGTGTTTCTAAGTCCCCCCCCCCCCTACTATTAAGCAGCGGGGGACAAAAATGATATGTTTGTGTGCATTTTTTAGCTGTAGATAATGTTAAGTGGACTCGCCCAGGCTCCATTTGATATTTACTCAGAAAACATAGGGAATAGCACTGGTTTAAAAGCATGCTCATGAAAAAATCTTACAAGTAACATTTATCTTTTTCTTATATTCTAACTGCTTGATGATAATCACAATGTCTATCAAAATTTATCAAACTGGATGGTTGTTGATGCGCAAAATTCTTGGCCAGAGGAATTTAGAGGAAATCCCCATCTCTTAAACCCAGGGAAGGGAGATAACCCACAGGGAAAAACATGGAAAATGCCCGCCAAAGCCCAAAATCACCAGCGGACTACCTTAACAAGCACACATGTAACTCACCAATGGTAGGCCTAACCCCGCTCTAGCCCAGTTCACTTGAGATAGAACTTTTCTCAAAGTTTCTGCTACTGGGGACACAAGGTTTGCTGCCGGGAATATCCCTGTCTTACATGAGGGACATGTGTATCCTGCAGGGGCAGTATTCGGAGGCAGTTGCTGAGCATACTGATTCAGACAGTACCAGTGAAACACATCTGAAATATGAAACAATTCAGCAATTTTATCATGGTTACTAATGGAATAGTTAATTTGGCATTAAGGACATATTCACATGAATTCAGAAAAGAATTTAGTGAATCTGAAACACTGCAAATTTGTGATCTTCCCTTCATAGAGATGTCCAACTGGCCATTATGCGGGATTGATTCACAATGTTGTCAAAAACTGTAACACGCTTGACAAACATGAAAAGCTCTTATAATACAAGTTTGCGGATTTACCCTGACCAGTATGACCGTGGCAAATCTGATATGATCATAATACCCTGCATTCGACCGTAACAAGCCGGTGTGCATATTTACTTTAGACCGATGAGGCGGCGTTAGAACTTGACATTTCTTTCACATTCCTTCTGAGGTTATGGGCAATATTTATGATATTCATTTACGGAAAAATGACAGTCATAATTCTGATAGGTCTGTTTCACCACAGGATGTATATGTTTTACACTTCGAGATATCATACGAAAATGGGGAACGATGCTGTTTTTCCAGTGAAGGTTCATTTTCAATTTGATTGTACATGTATCCTCTTGACTGACACTATCATGTATTCGAATTCTTATGATGTATAATTAGTCCTTTATGCATTGCTATTTGGATATCATCCAGCTTTTAACGGACTTAAATCAGTTTCAGCACTGATATTAATGATCATCGTAGCATGTATAGTGCAGACCATCATAGCCTCGAGAGAGAAATTTATCTGGAAGGCTAGTTTCTATTTGGGGAAAACTAGCACAGGTCTGTAAATTGCCATCAGAGTTTGCATTTAGCATCAATATGAAAACCCTCCTTGCTAACATCACCCCGATTGGTGCTGTTCATGCATAAGCTTACAGTACTGATGCAGATTTTTATCACTTAACGTTTGTACCAAGGCTCTGTGGAATGATCCTACAGCACATCCTCACTACCAGGCCCATCCCATCCCGTATTTCTTCTTCACCATCGCAAACCCCAGTATTAAATGGCTTTGCTGAATGTACATGTAATATAATAAGGTCACATGGGTCAGGGTGCCAGTATGCATCACTCGGCACCTCAGTCAATCAGAAGAGTAGAAGACACAAGGTCACTTCATACTTGGCAGTTTAAATGAACTTTAGCTCATCTCATGAATATGTAATATTTTTGGCACAGGCTCTCCGCCACTTGCATGTGTGCTTGACTGGTTGACCAGGGTCAGTTTAAACAAAAAGGTAGACCATGGTAGGCCTACTTGTGATGATGCTACAGCAGTATGGTATACTTACATCATGTACATCCATGTACTTACCATAACATACAAGTCGTACACAGTCACTGGATTCCTCCTCCGCTAGACCTCTATTGCACAGACGACATATGGGGTTATAGTCACTGTCCTGTAACCACTGAAGGTATGACTGTACTATACACTGTGGAAGATAAATACAGACTACATTAATACTTCACTCTACTAGTCTATGGCTGATACATGTAGTGACAGGGGGTCCGAGTCACACGGTGCATCCAAATTTTGTGGCTGAACGGTCCGCTTGTCCCATGATGTTTTGGGTAAAGGCTCTCTGTCATGAATAGCGGTTGAGTGGTTCACATTTGTCGGTGTAAATGTAGACCATGGTGTTTGCGATGATGCTCTGTGTGAAGATAATCAGCCAATCGGAACTTCTCACCCCGCAAACCTTGCAGATGGCGAGAAGATGTCACTGTATGCAAACAGAAATGTTTTAACTGAGCATTGTCTTCAAATGGCACAATCCATCAAGTGTTTATAGATACTGGAAGAAGTAACCAAATATTTGTTCCCCGAAATAACCAATTTCTATAACACATTTAACATGTTGAAAGAGTATTGAGAGTGGGGCTGTCCTTTGTTTTGATAATTCCTGGAAATTCCCAAAGACATTGCTGATATTCCATCTCCTAGGTGATGCAAGGAAGGCCATATTAAAACAGTGACATGCTGCATTGTGGATTTATTACACAGACGATCTAAGACTTGATGATCATCTCCTCACCAACAAAAACACTTGCAAAAAAATAAACTAGATGTACATGTAACTGTTATCCCTTAGGATAACTGAGATACCCCCCATCCTGCAAGATACAAGTCTCCCATTCCGACTAATATTTCAATACAGTATAAATAAAACCCAAGGATAGGAAGGGCCATAACTCTGTAACAACTGTGTGAATCGCATCCATGGATGGTAAATGTATTAAAATAGAAGCAAAATCTTAGGAGTAGTCTGGACAAAATTGTGTCTACGGACAGACAGACGGACAGACAAGCCGATTCCAGTATTACCCCCCTAACTTCGTTGCGGGGGGTATAAATAGTAGGAGTAGTTGATTACACTAGAAACTTGTCTTTACATGGGAATAGATTCTGAAAATGGCAAAGTCCTATAAAGTTCAAAACATCATAAATACATGTATGTCAAATATTATAATTTTGCCTTGTAAATAGGACATGCACATCTTCAAACCATAGGTAACACATATGTAAAGTTTCATGAAAATAGAAGCAAAATCTTAGGAGGAACTGTCCGGACCAAATTGTGTGATCCTGACAATGGCAAAGTCCTATAAAGTTCAAAACGTCATAAATATGTCAAAAATTAAAATTTCGCCTTGTAAATAGGACATGCACATCTTCAAACCATAGGTACCGTAACACATGTAAAGTTTCATTAAAATAGAAGCAAAATCTTAGGAGAAGTAGCCTAGACAAAATTGTGTCTACAGACAGACCGACAGACGGACGGACGGACAGATGGACGCTCCGACAGACAGACAGACAGACGGACGGACAAGCGGATTCCAGTGCTTTGTTGTGGGGGCTATAATAAATAAACTGACTGCTCCTTTCAACTCCCGTTTTCTCAGTGAACTCTAATATTCCAGGGTGATGATCCATAGTACCCAAACTTCATACTGGTGAGGTTTTTCCTTTATTATCTGCTCTACCTTCTGACCTTGAGAGAGAGAGAAATTAAGGTTTAACGTCGCATTCAGCAATATTTCAGCTATATAGCGATCTGACCTTGAGTCAAGAGTGGAGTCGAGAGTGGGAATAAGCAGGTAGGCCTAAGTACATGTAGCTACAGCCATGATTATCCACATATATGCGACTCAGTGTATGTAGCCACGGCCTAGTCGCACATCGTTATTTGGAACATTGGAATAGCGTCAGTTCCTTGGCCAGATAATGTACAGAAGAATGCAGAACGATGCATTTAACAATTTGTAAATGTAGCTAACATACTTATGACACAGTACACATCCTTGTAATAGTCCTGTAACAAGAGGATATGGATATTTGTTGCAGAATCCGCACTGCTGTCGCTGCAACATTGGACTTGAGGTGTCCAATCAACATTAGTGAGATGAACGTACCACAGAGAACCGGAGAGCGCTTCCTGCTGGGTGGCGCTCGTAACTTATCATTTTGTACACACCAAAGACATCTTCCAATGCGTTAGCGACAGTATTGCGGATTCTCCAAGATACATATCCTCGTGTTACAGGACTATTACAAGAACTAGGTAGACACATGGTAGATGTGTACAGCGTCATAAGTACCAGTATGTTAGCTACATTTACAAATTGTTAAATGCATAGTTTACGCATTCTACGGTACAGTATCTTGCCAAGAAATTGATGCTAAACATCCCACATAACATGCATAATGATATGCGACTCAGTGGCTACATACACTGAGTGAGTGAGTGAGTGAGTGAGTGAATATGATTTAACGTCGCTTTCAACTATATTTCAGTCATATCAGTGACAACGTTGGTCCTATTCCTTTTCACACCCGGGAACCCCACGGAGTCACTTATAGATAAGCGAGGGCCAAGTTGACTAATTTTGCTGTAAAAACCAAACCCCTCTTATTTGAAGTCTAGTATTTTAGTTTGTATCACAAAATTTAGTTTGCTAAACACATACTGTAATTTCAGAATTTTATTGTCTGTATATCAAAAGATATCGGCAAAAAAACTGATTACCCTATTTCTTTTAATTATTCAGAGGGTAAAACTTAACTTCAGGCTACTGTGGAGAGAAACTCTGCAAACATTCTACAAATTTCACTAGCTGTCTTCGCAGTCCTTTTGATAAATAACATATCCATGCCACAGTATTTAGCCACAGTTGACATAAAGATCGATTTTTTTCTGCTTCTAAGTCTAAAAATGCTGTTCGAAAAATTAAAAGAAATAGGGTACAATGTAGATCCATTCACTCCTGGGTTAAAGATTAATGGCAAATCTTTGCGATGGAGGCTAACAGATCGGCAGTTACTTCGAAGTCTGCTGCAGGAGGTCTTTACTATGCTGTGATACGAAGAAAAGGTAGAAAGAAAAAAAAGAAAATTCAGGATCAAGATTCAAGATGTTGTGAGGAACCTACTGATATTTTGCATTTCTGGATCACAGCATGTAGACCTATCAACCCTCATGCATTCGTCATCTGCCTCACACTCTCAGGTGGCTCATACTAAAGGAAGGCCGTGGGGAAGGCGGCCTTCCAAAAGGAAGGCGGTGGATAAAAACATATGTTACAAGGCTTAGCGGGGGATAATTTATGCCTAGATATATTACTTGTGTAAATTTATACCGATTTCACATGAATCGCAGATAATACTTCACGGCCGTCCCAGCTGGCGAAAATCAAAATGGCGGCCGGCTGGGAAGGCGGGTGCATCGAAAAACCGGATCGCTTCTCAATTTACAAATACGGAAATGAACATTAATATACTTACGGACTAGCGAATGAATTAACAAATACTAAAGTGAACATTACTTTACCTTATCCAAATATGGATTTAGATCAGCGTTTATTCGATGTTATTTTCATAATGAATTGTTTTAAAATGAATCAGTTAACAATGATAAGAAGTTGTATTTTGGATTGTGAAAATTAAATGCATGTATTGTCCACTTTTAGCGCTCTCAACACTTCTTTTGATATGACTTCATTAGATACTTTATTTTATTATTGTATTGGCTAACCGCCTTGTTGTTTAGTACTCAAAGATGTCACTATAATATAGCTAACTTTCCTAACGAATGAGCATAATAAAGATCAAAGTCTGCATGGATTATATTGTCTCCTATTGTCTATTGTCTATTGTGGCCGGCCGGTGATCAAGGACGAGCACGGAGACAATAGTCAACACTCTGTTGTTTGTGAGATTAGTACTAAGCGCATGCACTGTGGCCTATCGAGTCCACAAATGTGCAATCAGTGAAAAAACAAAACAAATAAGCAGTATCATCGAATAAATCAAATGTATAGACACATACAATAGCAGGTCTTGGAAGTTTTTATTTATCAAATATATCAAAGTAAATAAATCAACCCCTATTCTGGTATCACAAACATTTCGGAAAGTTTTAACACTGTGTTGAAAAGATTAACTGATTGGAAAGAAGTAGCCGCTGACGTCATTGTTTTAAGTTTATACTATCTTCAAAATTACTACTATTCGGAAATCATGCGCGGGTTTGCAGGAATCGGAAATTATACTTTAAAATCTGAATTCCAGTACGCTTCTATTCCAACTGACGAAATAGTGTTACCGACGCGATTATTACAACCTGACAAAATTGTTGACCTCATAAAAACTGATATTGACGAAAAACTAGCAGAATCTAAAGGTACTGAACCAATACTAAAAACAGAAGACGAGACAAGTGACAATGACAGCGACGCCGGTAAATCAGACGGTACTGAAGACAACACAGGCGAGATGAAGAAGACGAAGACGGCGGAATCTACTACCGGGTTGAAAAACTTGAGTCAAATATCTCTATAGCAAGACTTATTTTGGAAGAAAAAAAATTATTTTCGTCGAAAAACTAAAAGCATTTATGATTGAATGTGCCACGGGAAATACCTACGCCGTGAAGCTGTTCCCCGAACCGATCAAAAGACGCAAACTAGTTCACTCCATGATTCTTTGACGGACAAAGACAAGCCGACAGGTAATCCTATCGACCCTATTGTTATAGACGATTTGATGGACTGTGATGACTTCAAAATAGACGGCACTAACGAGAGACCGGCACCCTGTGTTTGTGGACTTAGCGTCAAACACAAGGACACAATAGTCAACAACGGATTAATATGCTCTGACATAATGAACGCAGTTCAATCCCTTTTGAAAAAGCAATTTCCTAAACTAGACGGCCTTGAACCAACTAACAAATCTCCTGTACTTAATGAGGATGAGTTTTGGACATACAAAATTAAATTCACACCTCAAATTATGTAGGGAACACAGAGGTCATCTTTCAAACAAATTCTTTGAGAAAACATCTAATAACTTGCCTGGAGAGTGGCTTTGTCACACCTTTTCCAAAGGAAAGTACCAGCAAAACTAGCCAACTCCCATTTTTGTCCAATTTTACGAATTATAGAATATTGGTAAATTGTACATGTGGGATGCCGGATTTGTTCGAGAATATGATAGGATGTGATTTTACCAACGGTAAACGTATTTGTAATGTATGAAAACATCAATCATGCGCCGGAGAAATTAGCAATGGAGAGGACTGGTATTGCGAGATACATGGGGATTAATTTGTATTATAATTTTCTACAGACACAATTGTACATAACCTTTATTGTTCTTATTATTGTTAATTATTATTATTATTATTATTCAATAAAACAGTTTAATCAAATTTGTGTTTCATTTGTGTTTCTTTGAATAAGGCGAAGCCTTCCTAGTATATTAATGTTCATTTCCGTATTTGTAAATTGAGAAGCGATCCAGTTTTTCGATGCACCCGCCTTCATAGCCGGCCGCCATATTGATTTTCGCCAGCCGGGACGGCCGTGAAGTATTATCCGCGATTCATGTGGCCGTACGACGTTGTGGGTACCTACAAATATATGAAATCGGTATAAATTTACACAAGTAATACATCTAGGCATAAATTATCCCCCGCTAAGCCTTGTAACATATCCACCGCCTTCCTTTCGGAAGGCCGCCTTCCCCACGGCCTTCCTTTAGTATGAGCCTCTCATGTAGCTATATCAAAATCTTACGCATCTGGGCATTTTCATGAAATTATTTCTAAAATAACCAAGAATAGTTCAAAATTGATCGATTTTAAAGAAAAAGGAATCCTTAATCATGGGCGTCACCAGGATTTCTTGAGAGGGGGTCGTTTCCTATGCTTACTTATTAGAGAGCTCAGAACTCTGATGTCCAACATAGGACAATAACCTATGGTTGGGCGCTGAAGGGGGTTGTTCGCACCCAACGACTCCCCCCTAACGACACCCTTGGAAATTTCAGAATTTTCCTAGACTTGGTTATCCTAAGTGAAGGATGAAATATATAATTGTAGGGGGTTGTTCGCACCCAACGACTCCCCCCTAACGACACCCTTGGAAATTTCAGAATTTTCCTAGACTTGGTTATCCTAAGTGAAGGATGAAATATATAATTGTATATAATTCGCATGTCTATAAAACAGACATGCGAAAAATTGTATAAAATGACACCTAGAAATTCGAATTTTTGGGGGGCTCGTATCTCCTGGGCGGATATCCTGATCAAATCTCATGCCTTGGCAAAATTATAACTCGAGAGGTCTGGCATACATGTAGTTGGAGAAAACCATCTATGAATTGATGTGTTATCTGACGGTCGTAATTCATACGACCGTCAGAATCACATCAACCATCAGGCATCAATGGTTTTCTCCATCTAACTTACTCAATTTTCCCTGTGGAAGTTCGCGCGCGGCTCTATGCGTTCTTATTTTCTGTGTATCATGATAGTTTTCTATTATTTTTATTTTTAAACTGTGTGGTAATGATTCGGTTCCAATTTTTCTTGTTGCTGTTGTTTATTTGATGTTGGATAGGATGAAGTTTACATGCACGAGGGTTCAGTTTTCGACATGTTTACACCTGTCAAATTCTGTCCACTTACCCTAGGATGATTAGCCACCAAGCAGTGTTCACACACATTCACCCGGTGTTCGAAACAAAACAGGTTTGTTACTTTCTTCTTGGGGCATTTACAGAGCCCCATGGTGTCCTTTTGATGTCAAGATGAAGGGTGTAAAAATTCGTCTGCCACGTAAAGATAGAAACGCGTACTTCCTGTACTATGGGTCACGTGACACACGTCGGTTCCCATCATTTGTTGTATAACGATGAAATAGCCCGCTACGCGGGCATGTAGGCCACATTGTAATTCATATTGATGAATAACAATCACCGATTTAATGTTTTGAAAGTACAGGAGGCAGATTAAAGGATAAAATGTTCAGTAAATTTAAGGCTTTACGTGTGAAAATACATTTACATCCCTTTAATGGTTTTCTCTGCACTTGTGCAGCACCAAAATCTTCATGGCGCTCTCATTTGCGGGAGCTGTCCGATGACATATGAATCGTGAGTGTACGCCCAGTGGTTCCTGATTTAGGAACGGGCGTATAGGGGTGTGGGGTGAAATCAATTGTCTTCTGTTTTGATGACACTTTTATTATAAAAATTAACACATATCGTACATGCTTTGCAGATTGAAATATACAGAAGACAAATCTATGATATACAATGTAGATACACTTGCATGGTAATACTTTCGTAAGTTAAGGTATCAGTCTACAAACTCATTCTAGATAAACACTGTTATCCACACCTTGTCCAACCAATTTGCATATATATGACTGGCTATTTTCCAACAACATATTCTTATATATTTTATGGTAATTAGTCCCATAAGTCCCAGGGCTTAAAGCATTGTGGATGGGTGGGGTAGGGTTCCGCGGTCCCTGGTTCACGATAATTCATCTACTGAATGCAGGACCTTATGCTCGCTTTACACATACACCTCAGCATATATGTCTTTGTGCATGTTTCCCACTCCAATTTTGGCACTAACTTTATACTGGTATCATATCTATAATATAGGTAAACACAATGTGGGTGTGGACAGGCCACAGGCCTGCAAAACAAGAGATTGGGGGGTGGGGGGGGGGGTGGGCGGTGGTAGTAGGTGCCGAAGTCGAAATATGGGGTCTCTATATATAACCCCATACTTTATATAAATAAACAGCATGGGGTTATATATAGAGACCCCATATTTCGACACTTCACCCTAATACCCCCCCCACAAATCTCCTGTTTTGCGGGCCTGTGGTGTGGACAGCCCCACCCTTTGGAAACTGGTCCAAAATAGACCTCTGTCATTCACCTAAACAATACCTTTACTGATAACTATACATTGCATCTCTACATCACGTTGTTGTCGAGTTACGGGAAAACACATTTTGGGCGACAGAAATGTAGGAGTTTATGCTTGTAGTTGGCGTACTAAATACAGCCTCTGAATACATATTAGTAGTAGTAAAAGTGGAGAAAAAAATTGCATATGATCTCTGTGACTTCACTTCCGGTCCCGTGACCGAAAGTGACCATATGCGCACAATATCGGTTAAAATGATGCGCAGCGTCAAAGGTCACTTCTGGTCACGTGACCGGAACCAGCTACCGAGGTCACAAGCAAATATTGGGGTCATGGGGCTTTTATCTCCCCTTTTAGTTAGACCAGTTCACGAAACCTGGTTACAAATACAGGGTCATCGAGAGTGTAAAGGTTCATCGCACGCCATTCTCCGTGAATCGGTTAACTACGTTATAAGAAAGAGCCAAAATTGCTTTGTTGTAGGAAAAAAATCAAGTTTTTTTTTCATAACAGAGAACACAATATATATATACAACAGTTCTTTCCCCATTATTATAACATCAACTACAGAAGACCGATTGAATATCCACCGTGTTCACCTTCATTTTAGTGTTACAGAGTACACAGTTTTATTTTCATAAAAACTTAAGTTGAACTTTTACTCTGGCTTTTATAGAGTACCCATCACTCTGAATATCCAGATACGTCTGCGAGAACTTTGGCTTGAGGTAGAACAAGGTGAAGACATCCCGCTGCTGGGAGTAGGTGTGTACCTGGTTCTGCACGACACGGAAGCCCTTGTTGGTTCCACTGGAACTGGTCTGGTTCTGAAGTATATCGAGGTACAGGGCTTTGGTAATGTTATTATCTCGACGGTTAACTCATTTACAGCTGAACTTGTTGTTGTTGTGGCCTTCACCGTCGCAATAGTAGTGTTTCGAGCGGAGGGTGATCATGGCCTGACTGGTTCATTCCAACTTGAAGATCCCGGGGGTCCTTTTATCATATTCGTAATTGTCTATTCTCTGCAACCACCGAACTCGCTCGGCTGCGTACCGAGCCCGCCGTTCGGGTTTGACCAAGGATTCCCAATCTCTATTAGTGACGACCATGTGCGCAGAATCGCTGTTCATCTCGATCAACTTCCAGTCTGTGGGGTCGAAGAAAGAGAAAATTGTGCTTAATGAAAAGTTCTCTTTCGCAAAGAATGGTTGACCCTAAAAAGGTTATTTGGATGCTTTTAGAGTGTTTTCTCGTTGTTTGGGGAGAATCCATTGGAGGCATGGACTGACGGACTGTCCGGTTGATGTTGAATACCACCGGTTCTCAAGAGGATGGTGGTCTGGTCTTTCCCCCCGCAATCCAGGTAGACGGTCTTCAATCTTTCGGATTATACACGCTCATCATTCGTGTTTCTCCAACTCGGCTTTCTATCATCTTCACCTCTGGGGATTGCATCGGTGGTCGGACACCCGCCTTGGATATTCTCGTCGTCTTCCTGGTCTTTACCCGCAGCTCGAACCATGTTTTTTGTTCACTCCACCTTTTGCTCTTGTAGCTATAACTTGTCATGGTTCTTCTTCGCCAAAAGTTTGTGCTGGAATGCGAGCTATAAACCTAGACCAAAACACGTATTTGGTCTGCAGGATGATTTCATTGGCTCTCTATTTCACTGTAGCGCTCTTACATTGGTTTGTTTTCTGAGGCATTGATTTGTTACAGGATGACCTCATCCTATGCCACTGGTTGCTTACTTTCCCAGGCGGCTGATTGACTCACCTATATCCGCTGTCTTGGTAACCCGCTCTTGTAAATTTGGTATGAGTGAACCACAGTCGGTGTCGTCGGAGCACTGATGTGTGTAGTGAACCTTGGTACCGTTCTTGGAGCGTTAGTGCGTTCACCGTGGATGGTCATATACGGTGGGGCTTCCGGCGTCGTGGCCGCTGCAATACTTGGTGTGGGGATCGATGTTGACCTGGACTTGCTTTAGGTCAAAGAGCATATACCCGTGCTGAGGGGTTGTCGCAACTGTAAAGGCTTCCAACACAAACTGAGTGCGTCCGGGGTACATCTGTCTCCTCAGGTGCCAGAGTCCCTTGGGTTTAAACACCACCAGGCAGTGTGAATTTAAACTGATGTTCCGATACTCTTTGTTTTTAGTGCATAGATTCTGCACAATGTAGATGATGCTGAGACGCCGATGATGACTGCCTCTGGTAAAGAGCTGGGTGACCCGAGCATCCGTCTCCGTCATGAGATCATCCATGACCACCAAAGTGTTCGGTTCCAAATCGTTCAAGTTGGGTAGGCCTTCCAAGAAAGCGATGTTGGACATCGTCTTGTACGCCGCTTATCTTTCTCCATTACACCACTCGACCCGGGCAATGGGTGGGGTAATCAAGCTGTCGGTGTGCTGAACGAGTTTCTGGACGAAATGCGTCTTGGCTGAGCCCGTCGGACCCGCAATGAGACAGGTGAAGGGGTGTTATCACCGGGGGTCCATGGTTGGAGGTGTATCCGCTGTTGTGGTAACCCGATCTTGTAAATTTGGTACGAGTGAACCGAAGTCGGTGTCGTTGGAACACTGGCGTGTGTGGTGAGCCTTGGTAACGTTGCTGATGCGTTCATGCATTCACCGTGGAAGGTTATATACGGTAGGGTTTTCGGCGTAGTGGTTGCAATACTTGGTGTGGGACTCGATGTTGACCTGGACTGTATACTCGGTGTCGTGGACGCCATGTAGCCAGATGAGGTTTGACTGGCGCTAGCATGGAAGGAGTCTGACCTGCACTTACGACTGGCGGTTGAGTTTTAGGTGGGATGAATAGATTGCTGAGGTACGCCACGTCGTAAAATACCCCACCCCTCCCCCCATATAAGATAGCCAGCAGGGTTAGCAAAGTCATCAAATAGCCCAGTTGTGCTTTGCGCAAATCCGCTTGCCATTGGGTATCTATACCCCCAACGATGACCCGGTTCCGTGGACAATAGCGACGGGCAGCTCGATGTAATGTATGTTTTCTTACCATTCCCGTACGGTTTAGCGGCTCGATAGAGGTATGAAAATGCATTCTAGGCAGCTGGACTGTCGGGACGGTAATACAACCTTTCCAACACCTTCTCCCAGCTCTTCATGGTGACAAATGATGAAGGACTCGGACTCTATCGTTTATTTATAACGGGTATATCTTTGGCCAGGTTCGGAGTTTCTTTCTGGTTTTTTTCTTTGGCTTCTCCCAGCACATCTTCCATGGCAAGTGGTCAGGATCGGATGGTCGATCATTTTAGTCAAGTAAAAAGTAACCTTCGTCCTCATTTCCACCTGCTGTTTGGCGTTCGGGCGTTGTTGTCGGGCCCATTTCAAAGCACCCAAAATGTCAACCTGGGACGCACGAACCGTGATGGTGAAGACCTGGTTGTACACGAGAGTATTGTGACTGAGGTAAAAGTACCGGAGCTGGTCCGTCTAATTATGCCGCAATAAATAGCCGAAGGTAAGATTTAACTTGAAGGCGGTGGTTTGGTCCTCAAAAATGGTATAGGCGTAGTGCGGTAGTCATGGTAGTCTGGTGTTATCATCTAACTGGAAATTGTACAGATCCAATAGAGAGCGATGACGGTGAGAACAGTACCGGATGGTAGGCCAATGGCGTCGGTACATCACACTCACAGCCTCCTGTATCGGTAACATCTCCGTGGGCGGTTCGTCCGGGTCTGTGGCAAAGTCACCCTTCCCTCATTGGGGACTGGATTCCTGGCGAGCGGTGAGTCCAGACTTAAAAAATTCGGCTTTATTTATTAGCACTCAATATGGTGCATCGTGGGATAGCAACATTTCCGTTAATATCTGGCACCGGGGTCGAAGTTCATTTTTGGATGCTTTGATTGGGTTCTGACGCCGTACCGGCCTCCGTTGTATAGATGCGATTGTCACTGAGTTGACTGAGTATATCCGGATAATCTATGGCGTCGTAGTACTCCGGCGATGGAATACTGGTGTAAAGTTTCCTCAGAACATCTTTGTATGTCACGGAGGTGAGAACCGAATAGTCCCTCTCATCGTCCTCCTTGAAGCGGTTAATAATTTTCTCATTGGGCTCGGCAACTGGACGGCTGACCACTCGTCCGGTGTAAACAGCTGGCCCACAATAGGCACCGCTTCTCAAAGGCCGTCCATAGATCAGGGTCTAGGGAGAGGCTTCGAGTGTGTTCCTGGTGACGCCCCGCGCGTACGAAGAAGGGTCCACGGTGTACGTAGATGACATTCTCCATGTGGATGAGGTTACCATCGAGCTCGCCGCTCAACACTCGTTTAAATCTAGTTCAGCCATCGAGATGTAGCGTAACCGTTTTTAATGTGGACTCAGGTCCCGAGCAGCAGATATCCCGGTCTTCCACGGTGGTAACTTTATCCCCATAGACGTGTAACCCCACCTCGGGTGTAAGGGGAAGGAGCGCTCGTTCGTCCGGTTGCGCATGCGCAGCCCTATTTCCTCACCCCTCATTACCCTAAAGTGGAATACATGGAAGCGTTTAGTCCATCGGCTGTGTCTGGGCGACTCATTTGGTCCCTAGCCCCACTGGTTCCACTTCCGGTAGCGCATGCGCAGTCCTATACCCTCACCCCACATTACCTCAGAGTGGAAGACTGGGTCTAGGAGACTCATTTGGTGAAATCCCCATGTCTCTAGCTACATTGGTTCACCGTAAAGGGGTCCACTTCTGGTTGCGCATGTGCAGCCCTTTGTATTTAGTGTATTTAATGACAGATAACTCTTGCCGGGCCTAAACTCTCCACTTCTGGTTGCACATGCGCAGCCCTTTGGTCGTATTTAGGGGTAGATAACTCTTGCCGGGCCTAAACGCCAGCTTCCGAAACGGCACGCAGAAACTTATTGATCTAAAGACCTTTTCAAATTTGCATATGACATTTGTGACGTCACAAAAGGGTGGCGTAGACGCCTCTTGACCACTTTAAAAGAGAATTTAAACTCATATTGACCTTTGACCTTTGTGACGTCACTAACCCCACTTCTGGCCCTTGTATTTATGACCAGGTTCCGAAGGGCGCGTAGACGACTCTTGACTCTATGAAAGGGGATCTTTGCCCCTCTTTGAGCTTTGCAATTTGCATATGTCCTTTGTCACGTCACTCCCGATTCCGATCACGTATTCTCTATCTGATCATGCGCAGATGGGCGGTATCTCTACTACACAGCCGTCCAGTCGGACGCTCCCCCACGATTGCTTCAACACGACACCCGATACTATCCATTCGGATCAATATTGATCCATATCGACCCAAAAACGCCCTTTCCAATGCACTTTTCCCACTGCGCATGCGCAGATTTACGGCATTTCCACGACACACCCATCCAGTCGGACTCTTCACTATGATACCTGCCGCAGCTCAATCCGACCAATATTGTTCCACCTTGACCCCAAAACGTCCTCCACAGGCCTGCCTATGAACATTTCAGCGAAAGTCACCCAATGGGCCCGAGACAACTACCATCGTATTCTACAGCGTGGGACAGAGAAAACAAGGTGCCACACCTTATACCGCAAATGTCCAAGCGTGGGTTACCCATTGGGCCTATACCATAGAAGTATATATATCCGCCCTCTATTAGGTATGTCAGGGCAATTCTCACTTGACGAGACTGTAAGACTGTACCCAAGTTGTCAGAGTTGCCTCCCTTGCGTACAGAGTGCATAGATGGCAGCACGATCGATGCCATACGGTGATTTCCCAAGCAAGAGTCGCCATTTTGTTTGTTATGAAATTGCGGAGCAACATTGATACTGCGGGAAACGAAAAGCTCGATACTGGTATGGCACTGATCATGGATTCGTATAGCACATATACGTTATGTTATTGAATATTTCACCCAGTTGTATGGGTATTTTGAACCCCAGTGAGTGGGGGAATCCCCTTCCCACCATATAAACACACATCACAAATAACATTCTGTTACATTCCATGGGTTCTTCGCTTATCGCTCAGAACATTTCCGGAGATGACCGGACATTACCGAAGATTTCTGAACATTCCAGGAGATTCAGGCGAAGCGATGACCCGCGTAGTTCAAGTCTCATGGCCCTCGACATGGGACTACTTCCTGTCCGTAGAGGCTTATCCGCGGTACCGGAAGTGACCGCATCACCGCGGAGAAATACACATCCGTGGGTCACTTCCGGTTACGTGACCAGAACTATAGTAAACTAAACGTCACAAATATGCAACTTTTTGAGGTCGTGGGGATTTTATCTCCACTTTTACTACTACTCGTATATACCACCGAGTTCCGGACTAATTTTACGTGGCCTAACGTGCATGTCGATTATACACTTGTAACATAGGAAAACAAAATATGGAAGTGGCCATCTCCTAACCCCTGGGCCAAAATAGATCTCTAGGCCCTGATCTCTTCCGATCAATTACAAGCGTCTAGTCCGTCATTCATAATCCAGTCGTCGTCCATTAGAGAATATCCGCGTCCATAATCCAAAGACCTATTCCATATTCCATATAACAGTATTAGCACTAAATTCAAAAAGACAATCATAGTATACAAAAACATAGGCTTGTTTCCTGCAAGAGAGAAGCGGTCAACAATATCAAATCCGTATCGCTGATCAGTATTCTTAATCCATAATATTCGTTGCAAAGTCGTCATCTAAAGAATGATGTATCTCAGTCACGCTTTGATTGTGACTGTTCATATGAGTATCATGAGGTTCTTGAAGTACATGGGTTCATACGGCCCCTAGCCCCGGGTTAAGCGGAATTAGACACAAGTTACGAAACGTAGCGCCATAGATCTTGCACGCTACGTTCGTATTTTGCTATCAGCATGCGATATGTATCGCCAAATTTGAGAAACTTTGAGTGTAGGCGCTTGGTGGAATAGCCCTGTTTTTTAAGTTTCTGCACCAGTGTTTTGTGACGTTGATTAAAATCGTCACATTTAACACAGGATCTAGCAAATGCTACTAAGCGAGATATGTATACGCCATATGCAGGTCCCACTGGAATATTACTGTCCAGAAAGGGATAGTTTACGATGTCGAAATTGTAATCATCTCTTTTGTCATAAAGTCGACGAGAGAGAATGCCCGCTTCATTTTTATAGAGATATAGATCTAAATATGATATGCCTGTAGGGCTATCTGTAGTTTCCTTCAAATCCAGTGAAGGTGGATATATATCCTTCACTGCGTCATTTATATAGCGATTATCCACAGCGACAAGATCGTCTATTAGCGTTTGGTGAATGAGAAGGAACGGACTTTGAATGGATCGGTTTTTGAAAGCGCCTGCATATAGTCATATTCATAAGAGAACAGATACAGGTCAGCCAACAGGGGTGCACAATTAGTACCCATTGGAATACCTATATGCTGCTGATATATTGTGTTGCCAAATTTCACATAGATATTTTTAATGAGAAATTCAAGCAACTCTATAAACAAAGAAACATCCCATGAATGATATCTCTTGTATGTAGTAGATCTAAAGAATGCTTTATGGCTTCCGACATTAATATATCTACGATCAGTTTTCTTGAACACAGATACTATTAATGAACTTATACGGTCAATAAGGTCCTGATGAGGGATTGTAGTATAGAGAGTCGAGAAATCCCATGTGGATACATGTCTGTACGGTATGTGACCTTTAGCATCAAGTTCTTCCGTAAGACATTTTGAGTTTTTCAATATCCACATACATTCAACGCCAGAGTTCTTAGAAATAGTGGCGCAATACCTTTCCCAAAATGCTTTTACCTCCTGAAGGGCCCTCGTCAATAGGGTTGAAAGAAGCTTGGTGGTGCAGCTTCTAGAACCAGCTATGAATCTAGCTTTGTATGGTGATTTATGCATTTTGGGAGTCCAGTATAGTTTTGGTATGTCGTTATGATTGGTTGAAAGACAAATACCTCTTTCCCTGAGAAACTTTTTGTGATTGTTAAATAAATCTTCCAGAGTAAATGCAGTTTGGGAGTAAGTAGACGTATTTGATGAAGATATGTCTACACTCAATTCTTTAACCAGCACCTGGTAATAGTAATATTTACATATGAATATTATATTATTCGGAGCTTTGTCTGCTGGGACTATGACGAATTTAGATTTGCTAGAACTTCTTGCGAATTGAGGTTTCTCAGTACTTGTTTTGCTTTAAGTGTACTTCTGTCAATATGGCGGATTGTTTGAACGACCTTGCTCTTGGTGAGGTCCAGCTAATCAACGAGTACTGTAGGTTCAACTTTTTCTCGCTTAGACCAATCAATAACGTCTTTCGAATTGTCTATATATTGTAGCTCTACATTGTGTGGTTAGCTATCGAGTTATACAAACACAGACAGACAGATAGACGGACGGACGGATGGACAGACATTACAACATATTTTTACATATTTCACGGTAATTTACATGAAGCTAGCTTTAGGGTAATTCAATTCAAGGCCAACCACCTATTGGAAAACACAATGTGGGCGACGGCTATCTACTGAATGCAGGAACTGATGCTTGTTTTATAAGTATAACCTGAGCTTCACTTCAATTTTGAGACTAATATATATATAACATAGATAACATATGAAAACACAATTTGGGTGTGGCCAGCCTCATCCCAGGGACCCAGCCTAATGTAATTCTATGCCATTCTCTGAGCAAGAGCTTTACACTTACATATAAATGGTATCTCCATATCACGTTGTTATCGAGTTGATGAAATGACGGCTATCTGCTGAATGTAGGATATTATGATTTTGTGGGCTTACAATAATAGATTATCTGATTTCAATTTCAATAAAACTATCATGAACATGCCATATAGTACGCCCAGTCGGAGAAACTCTGAAGCAAGATGGCTCCGACTGAATAAAGGCTTGTGGTATTTTTTACATCGACCAAGTTCCGCACAGCATTTATGTCGTCTATCGTGCATGCCGATTTTACTCTCCTCTTCACCCCCGGGACTGGTCGGTCTATGTCACCTTCTCAACTCAAAATATAGTATTACCAAAAAGTGCCATATATATGGTGACCATTAGTGATGTTTAAACACCACTAAACACCATAAATAATACTGTTTGATAAAAAAAATCATTATTTGTACCAAATTATTAGATTTTAGCCGTTTTTGCCAGAAAACAAACTATTTATTTCTTCTCGTTTCTGTCAATGAAACAGCTTTGGGCCTACCGTATGTTTTCTAACCACACAAACAATATTATAAGCACACAGGACAATATTATTTCACATAATTGTGTATAATCTTGAGCGAAATGACCCCCCACACCACAAGTAATAAAAAACACAGAAATTACCACAAATTATGACTAATTACCTTGTTACCTAAGCATACCTCATATTGATGTGGTGATGTTTAAACATCACTACACACTACAAATAACATTGTTTGATAAAAAATTCACCATCTGTACCAAAATTATTATGGTTTAGTCGTGTTTGTCAAACAACAAACTACCTATTCATTTCCATCAATCAAGCAGCTTCGGGGCCTTCCAGAAATATGTTTTTAACCGCACAAACAATAGTATAAGGACATAGGATAATATTATTTTACATAATTGTGTATAATCTTGTGTGAAATGACCCCTCTCCCTTCAGTAATAAAAACGCGCCTAGAAATTACCACAAAGTAACCACATTTGAACACAGCTCGGCGATGTTTAAACACAACAAAACAGCACCAATGATATAAATAAAATAGTTAAAAAAATAAATTTTGATCATTTGCACCAAAATAATTCGATTTTATCCACTTTGAATAGGATAGAAGAGGGTCTTCAAAAGAATTCCCTGAGTGCAGTAGACAATAGAAGGTTTGAAATGTTGATTGGTTCAATTATTTTCATTACGATTGCGCGGAAGGACAATGCAGGATTATTGACAGTTAATAGGAACTAATCTAAGATTATTCGAGAACTACAAGAACGGAGCATACTGTGATATGAAGGACAAGATTCTGGTACCACTGAATCCACATCCCGAAGCACCATGTAGGTCTAGCATGCACCAAGCTGAAGTGGACAGAGACGTACTTGCCGAGATGTGTAGAGAAGGGTGGCCAACGAGACATTGCCATCTGCGAGGTATGCTTCCTGTCGACGTTAGTCGACACGGAAAAGATGATTGGACCAGAAACTAAATGTTATTTCATCCTCACAAACGCCTGGTTACAAGTGTCCGATGACAAAAAATTCTTTTCATTTTTGGTCAAATGCGACAGGATGGATTAGTGGTAAAATTTGGTATAAATATCCGATAATAACCTTCCAACCCAAGAAAAATCCTAATCTCAGATGCAGTATGTGACTCAGGCCAGTCTGTTGTACTATTTTATGGATCACATGTAATCCCTTCTTTCGATACCATATGTCCCAAAATTTCTACATCAGTTTGATCACAGCACATGTAGATGGTTTTAATACTACGTTTGCGTCACGAAACCGCTGCAACATCGCATCCAGGTTACTCAAAATAGACTGAAATGTTTGGCCAAAATAATAACGTCAATGTAGCACAAATACTTCACCCAATGCATCCCGCGCAGAACCGCTACATTAACAGGCGTGCAAATGTAGAGGGTGAATTATATAGCCCGAAGGGCATGACCTCAAATTGAAGCAGGTCTTTATGAGTGGAACAGCTGTTGTGATCTAGTTCTCAGAGACTAGATCTATAGCTCTTATCCATTGAGCCTCAGACAAAGCAGCCAACGATTCATTGGTACGCATCTTTGAACGTTACGTCATTTAATTCCCGGTAATCTACTCAGAAATAAGCGGATCTGCCGCATTTTGCCACCAGCAAAATGGGTGCCCACCATGGACTACTGCTTTGCTAAACCACCCCAGCATCAAGAATGTCATCTAATTTGTTCTCATCGAGTTTAGGGTGTGCATCATCTGTATCGATAATATGCTGCACTGTTTTGTAAGCTAGCAACGATCGAGTTTTTATTCAACCTCACTGGAAACACTGCGAGCACAACTTTACCAGCCTCCAATAACGACGTGATACCAATAAACTTTTCGTTTACAAGATCTGAATTGACATTTCCAACCGGTTGTCCCGCTACATAGCCACATATAGCCAACTCACTCTCTGAAACAATGAGAACACGTTTGGTCAGTTTCCCCCTCGGACAATGAAACGAAGCTATACACAGCTGGATGGTATGGTCCCCATCCGTAAAATACCCTTAGACACTAAGACTGCAATGCCATATTTCTCCAGGGAATCGATATGCAGAATTTCACTCAGATCCAATGAGGCTACGATGAACTCTAGTTGGAACTATGGCTTCCACTGGAGAAATACACATTTGCAAACAAACACGAAGTTAAAGAACATCTTTTACCCTGCAACGGCCTCTCACTTCCTTCAGTAGATCCTGAGGCTAAACCTGCGGCCTCACGTCCAGCCCGTTCTAGTTTAACGGATTCGCATCCGTTTGTTTACTTCTTTCGCTAGCCCGGTTATTTTCACCCCTGTTTTGCTAATTGTAATCAAGCAGCTCAAGTTCGTGACAGGCATAGCACTCGATATCTCGCCTGTTACCGCGTCTTCGCTCATTCAGCGTTTTGAACAGGTCATTAAGTTTTTCAAAATTATATCCTTCATAGATTTGGTCAAATCTCCCAATTGTGTCAACGACTCCTTTTCCTCATCACTGGGCTCCGTAGACACCAGTGTCTCCTGTACCGCGATAACTGAACAGGCCTCGTCTATATTTAAGGGACGCGGCCGGTTTTCAGGGGGTATTTATTGGCCCCTTTGCCGCCTCAATCGCTACAGTCAGTGAAATAGCTCTATCCAACGTTTTTTGGTGATGGAATAACACAAGCTCCTTCATTTCTGTCGACTCAATCCCATTTCAAACTGCACTAAAACATTTATCCCCCGATACTCGAAAGGCATATCGCTGAATGTCAAACGGTCTCCCCTCCGCAGAGTATATTTACAATCAGTCAGAGAGTCTTTGCCTTGACCGAGAGACCGAAACTCACATCCTTGTTTTATGGGTCAAATCGTTTTTCGTTTCAAGCGAAAATGGCCAGAAAGGTCGGTTGCTGTTGCGAAGCATTTTGAGTGCCTTGCCGCGCAGGTACATAATTCAGTGCTGCCCCATATCGTTATAAGTCCAAGTATTACACCTAGCCACTTGTTCAATATGAACAATGTAATCTTTCCGTCTAAAGGTCTGGCCGTCAAAATTGTCAGGATTATTCTCTCGTCTCGTCGCCCCCCCCCACCCCCAACTCGATCTACTCGAGCGCTGCCGAGGTCACAAGTCATAAAACTTGGTTGACTGTATAAGTGATACATGGCGGGCCTATATCCTCGTTCCAAACTCTGTGATCCCTGGGGCATCATCAATAGCAGACCCCATTCTCTGATCTGGTGAATGTGTTGGCGTCTTCCGTCGCTGGATTAAAGAGGTAAATTCCTCAACCCTACGAATTTCCTCTTTCACATGTCACCTACGTTGCCTCCAGTCAGTTTGTCGATCTGTCTTTTTTGATAAAATCTCGATGGGAACCATCAACCTCTTGCTTAGGAATCTAGCGCCCTACCGACTAGCAACAATCTAGTACAAGCGCTAGATGAGCGTCTTCGGGTAAAACGCAGAAGCAAACGTAATAGAAGTCCGTATCCTTAAAGTTAGACTGCCTCCCTGCTTATAACATATGATGTGAAGTAGTTGCGCAGTAAGATTGATAAGTTTCGTCTTCGCACAGATTCAAAACAAGAAGAGTCTGGCATCACGGGAGATGAGCTTGTGCTGAAATACTCAGCCTATGAAACGTACATAGTCACATCCATGATTCCACGAGTGGCGCCTTTGCATTTCGTCTTGCGTTTGTAGAAAGAGTCTAGGGGTGAAGGCTGTTTGACGAGTGCCAGTGTCGTTTAGCTGATCTGGTGTGATAATGCACACTTCTGGTTAATTTGCTTCTGGTAAAACACGTTCAACACAGGGTTGTTGAAAATAATGTTCAACATACCCTTAAAAAAATTCCTCTTGGAATATAGACTAGGCTTGGTGTCGTTTTGACCGGAAGTGAAGTCATGGTGAACATGCGCAGTCAAGGAGTAGTAGAGGAAGATGATATTTTGGGAGTACCGTACGCAGGGGCATGTTTCAGCGATAGATTGGTCATCCGGACTCTAAATGCGCCGTACAGATGGGTGTGGGGGATACCATGGGCGATAGAGTGTAGTGGACATCGCATTATGGGTTTGTCTAACCTGGCAGAATTACCTCCCCCTGGGTACAGTACGTGTGATTGGGCGAATGAGTGAAGGCGGAGTGGGTGAGCGAGTGAGTGAGTAAACTAGACGTGAGTAAGTGAGTGAATGAATGCGTGAGGCGTGCCCAATGCTCGTATTAAAGCGGTTACGCCCTAACGCTGGGAGTAAGAACCCCTACACACACACACCACCTATACCTAGTCTAATCTCTTAACTACACATTATATTATCCTTCCATCACATCAAACTCCACCTTGGAGAGCCGCGAAGTACTACAATGGCGCTCTGTGAACTAGATTGGTGCGATATAACATCACACTGATGCTCTATATTGATCACTACATTGACGCAATACAAAGTTGATTTAGGCTCTAGGAGGCTACATGGGTGCTCTGTAACAGAAAATCAATACGTTGTATAGTACACAGACTCCATGCCTTACGTCGACGCTCTGTATTCCTGGCACTGGGAGATGTTGTCGCTGCCAGTAATGATGTCACGTCTGGCGATGACATCACTTACATTCCTTCTTGAATTCAGACAGAGGGAAAGTTCAGCCAATTCCATGTTTCATATTTACAAAATACGGTAGACTTGCCTGTACATTTTATGGGAATTTGAGAGCAATAATAATTGTTAAAGTTTGTCACATTGCTCATTGACTGGAAGACATTCTCACCTTTCTCTATTTACACTCCAAAAGCGTGACAAGTAAAGGAAGAATACGGAGGAATGAAGGTTTCAAGATATCCATTTTACATTAGGCCTATACGGTTTCATTTTCAGTTAGGCTGTATGTAGAAGAGAACATTCAACCAGATATTAGAGCAAGTTCCCGGGCTTACATTTGCAAAATATCTGGTTATTTTGTACAGACGGGAATTGGGGCATATATGTAAATATTGACTAATGTTTATGACAATATTGTTAACTAATGTGTTCAAGCAAACTTGATTTTTTATTAACTGTGTATGAAAATCCCAATTGCGTGGGGGTTCAGACAAATATAATTGTCTCCATCTAACTAACTATAGTCCGGCATTGTAGGAACACCGTGAAAATAAGAAATAATAAAATAGAGGAATAATTACTCGTACCAAATATCAGTGGATGGAAAAAGGTGAAAAGCCATCTCAAAAGATTGGAAAAATGAAATTATACGAATAAATTCATCTCAAAACTGACGCTAGATAATGGGGAAAATGGATATACGTCAGACATTTTAAAGGAACAGCGGGAATTTTATAAAAAATTATACTCGAAACAAGAACTTCCAACGTTGAATACTGATGACTTCTTGAAAAACTTAAACTTCGAAAGACTAAATAATACAGAATCAGATAAACTAGAAACTGGTGTTACAAATGCTGAATTATCCAAGCTCAAAAAAATATGAAAAACGATCCAAGTTCGGGTCTTGACGGATTCCCCGTTGAATTTTATAAAATGTTTTGGAAACAGTTTCGGTTTCATTTTGAAATCAGTTATTGCCGGATTTATAACAGGTGAACTATCGATTACCCAGAGACAATAAATCATCACATGTATACCGAATCCAAATAAACCGAGAAATTTTATTTTTAAAATGGCAACCAATAACTCGTTTGGGCGACGACTCAATTTCCATCTCCTACCGGACAGTCCCACCCCCACAGATCATATATGACTTGATGTTTGAGACAAGAAATAAAGACATATCAGGGTTACTTTTAATGATCGACTTTAAAAAAGCGTTCGACTCTGTTTCCTGGCCGTTCATTGCAAAAGCTTTAATTTCAGAAAGAAAAATAACTTGGATACAAATATTATACCCAAAAAGTCAATCATGTATAATTCAAAATGGACATACCTCGTCTTTCTTCGAAAATGGTCGGGGCTGTAGGCAGGGTGATCCGATTTCGCCAAGAAATTCTTGTTGTGTACAGAAATTTTATGTTCAATAGTTATAGAAAAGGAATTAAAATAAGAAATTTTGCATTCAAATTCAGCCAATATGCAGACGACACGTACTCAGCTGACCCTCGACGGTTGTGAGCAATTACTATATGTAGCACTGGAATGTACTGAGATGTTCTTCAAACATTCTGGGCCAAAAATAAACTTGGAGAAAACAATAGACGTTGGATTAAGGCGCTTACGAGGTCAGAGATAACAAGCGCTGGATGAGCGCAAAGACCTCCATCGAGGCAACAGGGTCCGTAGGGGAATACATCACTGAATAACATAGGGCCGGATGCCAAGCTCAATTTTGCATTTGTTGGACGTTAACTTCACCAATGGTAATTAACCTGGGATTGAGGGTTCCCCACTAGCATGTCCAGCTACATGTGTAGGGATGTGGAAGTCACATTCCCCGCAAATAATTTTTGTCTGATTTCACGTGCTTGAAATATTGGGGTATGGAATAGAGTATATTGATGGAAAACCTTGAATACTGCTTGAGACATTAGGCCCCTTCCCAACCCCACCTCCCCCTGAGAGGATGCCCCCACCCAAATCAACACGTTAGCGGCAGAAATGAGACCCTGTGTGCCTAGTTGTACCAATTTGCTTGTGATTTTGTGCTATAGGCCCGACACATCAACACTTCATATTTTGTATGTGTACAGTATAGCATCATCATTGAGAGAATCCTCTACAAAACACACCTGATTTTACCGACACTCCGTTCTGATCTGCATCAGCATCATGTGGTGAGGATTCAATGCGCTCGGTATAATTTTGTATACTGGTGTTACAGGTCACCTTCACCATACTGTATCAATGACCATGGACTTGTACATGTATCACATTCATATTGAATGGCGATGGCTGATGAGAATATTGCCCATATGGAACAAATGGCTGGATTCCAGCAAATAAAAAGTTCATATTAATCATAAACAACATACAGTTAATAATATTATCAAATAATTATGTGTATTACTTGTCGACATAAATATATTACAGGCAATACTATGACTGAATCATGGTAACAGATATACACCTAAATCACACCATTTGTAGATCACTGTCAGGTTATCGCTTAACATTTAACAATTTCTGAAAATGACGGCATTTTAATATCTGTCCAACCTGATATAATTTACTGGCTTACCTATTCATAAATGCGTATTGGCTAAGATCACATTATGCTGTGCGTATGGAGCTGTTTGTAACTTTGTTCACTGCTGAAGATGCTATAACTAATAGCAAAATATACAGAATAAATTGTGATTCCTACTCCGAGTTGCTTTTCTTCTCTATACAATTGAAGTAAAATGGTGTGTTCTTCTGCAGAATATTTAGACTTTGAAGATGATATGTAATGATGCCCCAAAATGAACTGAATTTTCCGTGTCATCTGTCTGTCTGTCTCTGCCCATCTTTCTTATCATACCACATATGTAGCTGGTGATGGATCAGAAGCCTAATGAAATTGACTGACCTTCACCTGTTTTATCGAGGTCAAATTTAGCATTAGCAATAATTTTTGAAGGAGTGAAGATAGGCTCTCCAAATTCATAATATTTCTGCAATTGGTGACTGACTAGAAGCCTATCCCAGTTGACAATCTATTTTCTCAGGTTATATACTGTATATTATAACATGAAATATAGTTAGGCATTCTAAATTGATACCACATATGCAACTAATGATGGGCCTGAAGTCTATGAATATGACGGACATTGACCTATTTTCTCAAGGTCAAAAACTGTAAGTTAAGTCACATCTTAACTGCTAACATACACCTCAAATCTAACATTGTCATCATTTTGTTGTGGCTGTGGTTTTTCTTCCAGAACAATTTAGCGAATTTTGCATGTGTTTCAAGTCTCGTGCTTCAACAGTAACTTAAACCATGCTGTATCGACTGAGCTGTTGAAATAGCCTTCATTTCCTAGCTCTGACAGACTACATCACTGTCGAAATATGAGTACCAAGACAGAGTGATAGATCACACAGCCAGTAAAGGTTCCCGATTTACATTGAATGCCGTTATTGCCTAAGTAGTATTAGCAGCATTTTACAACAACAACAATTCGCTGACTTACACTGAAAAATTATAGTGAAAGGTATCTATTTTTTGTTGTTTGGCATTTTTATTTGCTGGCATTGTTTCAGATAGAATACAACAGCCCAATTCATACAATCAGGAATAAAAAGGGGGTTAAAATCTTTATGTTCAAACTTTCGTTGGAAATATAAAAGTGGCAATTTGAAAATTTATTTTTATTCGATTTTTTAATGTCGGTGGGCCCATGAAACGCAAAGTAAAGTTGATATTGCCTCACACTAGGTTTCAACCATTGGTGAAGAAATCCCTTCTACCAGGGATGATTCCTGATTGCTCATCCTCCAGGGGTATCTGCCCCCCACTCTGTCCCATCCTAAAAACAATTGCCACCCCTAATAGGGGGTGTGCCCAAATTGGGGCGATCTAAAGCCCTGTGAGTACCAAATTATGTGTTACAAAATTGTATGGGGAAATGCTCTTCGCCCATGTTTCACATGAGCTTTCATTTCAATTGTGTCCAAAATCATTGCTTCAAATTTCGTCGGAACCATGACAAACCCTATTGGAAATAACATGAGTCGTGGATTCCCCATATGACAATTATTTGGCGGGAGATTTCACGTTGCATTCCTAGACCTCCGTCTGATCGACGGAGGTAAAAAATGTGCCAAAACAAAAAGCTCGACTGGGTGAACGATTTTTACCTTTTTAGGCATAATCTTCTCAACTACCGGTACTCATTTCTATGACACATGGAAAATAAATCATCTCGCAAAACTCGAAGAAATTAAAACAGAGCGGAGCAAAGAGAAAATGAGAAATTTAACTTTCTTGAGCTTTCGGATCATAGCCCATGTCCGGAATGCCTTCATTTTACGGAATTCCCACCTACAGTATGTTATCCAATAAAGAGTTGTTACTGCCACGAAATTCCCACGTACTTTGCCCCAATAAAGAATTACTGTCCCTAAATTGAATGGGTTTACTTACTCGAAAATATCCAACTACAATCCTTTACACTATCGTATAATACAATAGTGCACCGACACATCCAATCTATCCACACATGATCTGCTTATATTTAACGTGCAGATAGGTATAGATCTGGTCTTTAATTTCAAACAAATTGCCGAATCAACATTTTGTTTCGCTGACCCGCTATGGTTCAACCTCCTCCGTACAGCCCGCTACTTCCCATGGCCGTTATCACACAGTGAATCTACAGCGCTCGGTCTCGAACAATCTAGGTAAAACCAAGATGGTAAATCAGGGGAATATTCCCTGATATTATATCTGAGTTTACTGAGATTGGGTCTTGAAATGAGCGCTTGTATTCTATAGCTAATTAAACCTGTATTACATTCTTTCGCCAGCGCTAAAAGGTCGATTGTTTTATATATCAAAGGGTGAATGAATATGATTTAACGTCGTTTTCAACACTATTTCAGTCATATCACGAGTTAGTTAGTCGCCTCTTACGAGAAGCTCTCTGATGAGCTAAGGCCTATTCTTACCTAGCCACAACTGTTCCTATCAATAATACCTTCGGATGATACCGAAGGTATTATTGATAGGAACAGTTGTGGCTAGCTGCGGTGTGCACGACATCCCAGGTCAATGCCCGGAAGTCCCACGAGGCTTTATAGGTGATACATATCAGTGTGTTTTTTAATCATATTTTTGGGAAGCTAATTGTATCCCTATTTGAATGTTCACCCATTTGTAGCTACGGAATGTAGCTCTCTACCATATGCAATGGTAGTCATCATCCCATTTGGCTCTATTTTGCGTGTTACTAGTCTCGCAGGACTAAAATGGCCGAGCTTAGTCCAGAGTAGGACTTCATGGAGTTACCTCCCCTTGATTGTGACAAGCCCGTTGACTTCTTGCACTACAGAACAGCAGGGTATTATGGAGACGATTATTTAGCACTTTCAAATGGTCTTAAATATGAAGGCAATTATCATGTACAGTCAAATACTACATTTTCGTGGAGTTCATGCGATATAAACCCATTGATCATAACCAGGGGAGATAATAACAGGGTTTATACAGAGTTGTCCCCTCTTGATTGCGACAAGCCAATGCTGCACCGTGGATACCAAAGCAGAAGTTGAGAAGTATCACTAGTTCACTTTTTTTTCTTCATTCAATGGAGAATGGACTTGGAAGTGTCAACAAGGCTAGATTCATGATACTAAAGTCTGTCCATTTTAACAAGTCACTCATCCAGTTTGGAGCTTGTCAAAAATCAATGGTTAGTTCTGCATGAATTTTTTTTTTGCGGTCTGTACAACGACCCGAAGTCTACAAAATTACTCTGTGATATTGATAATATATATCACGCTTTTAACAACTTTGTACTCTCCATATAAAACTTCAGTATAGTTGTTTCATGTACTGAGGATGAATTGCATAGGGTGATGTTCACCCGGACAAATGTGAATAAGACCATATACGGTCATACAGGTGTGTGTGGTTTAACATTCAGCAATTTCACTGGGCATATGGGATATAAGTGACACTCCCACAGATCACCTATTATTACTTTATATGGCATCAGTGGCCTTTACCTGCCGGTACACCAGAACTTTCTAGCCTGGTACATTAGACTAGTTGGTTGTTTAACGTCGCACCTAACCTTATTGGTCACACGGCGACGATGACCCAAACAAACATACCCTAGCAAAACCCTAACCCTAACAAAAACCAAACCAAAACTACAAATTTTTTTGAATTTCGAATTTTGAAAATTAGGCTCTAGAGACACCATTAGACAGCTATACGGTACTGGAGATTAATATGGAGAGAATTACAAAATCACAAAATAATGATAGTCATTTTGTAGAGTTCAGTTTGAAAAAAAGCTAAAAAGAAACTTTTTGGGGTGCTAACTATTGGAATCCATTGATCATAACTGTTGGAACCCATTGATCATAAAAAAAATTGACAAGCTCAAAAGTAGATGACAAATCAAAATGGACAGAGTTTTAACATGTTTAATATATATTACCGACCACCAAGACTAATATCGCTGAACGAGACTGTTGATGTCATGCTATAAGTTTTGTCTGATCTAGCTGTTTTGCGAGACTGCACAACATAATAAGTTAGGCCGATCAAGCTCATGTCCAGATGGTTGAATTCAAACATTCACTGCTCGTAATGTGCATAAACTTTGCATAAATAATACCATCACCTTGAACTTGGCAATAATAGTATGTTGATGTTTAGCATCACAACTAAACCGGACATAAACACATGTAAACAGGATTTATTTTTCAGTTTAAAACTCTTTATTTTAACAAAGACAATCGAAGGACCACATCATTATCCAAGTTAAACAGTGGATAAATATTATTGGACCTTGTATGGCTATACAATCAGGGTATCAAACACTGATCTAAATTCACCATTCTCTACTGCTGAAGGTAGAAATGGAACCTTCCTACCAGGGATCCCATAGAGAAAATCGGGTTACATATAAACCTGAATGAAATGAATATCTACCTTCACAGGCACTTTTTTGAAAAAAAAAGGAGGGAGGCTTTTTTTTTTGTCTTCTTTCATACGACAAAATATATTCATCTTTTCTGGCACTGATGCAGTAGATTTAAAAGAATTTGCATGAAACCAAACAATGTTTTTTGAGTTACTTGAAGGGTCAGTCTTGAACAATATTATTTCCTTCAAACAAAACAAACTCAATGTGTAAGTACATTACTTTGGCAAACATTTGAGAAAGAAATGTGTAAAATCGCAAAATAAAAGGTAGTGCCATGGCACTGTAGCTCATCTGGCTGTAACTGGAGAAAGTAGCTTACTGAAGAACTGCAATAGATGAGTTTCTAACTTGTGTTGTCCCCCCTGAACACTAAATGATCCATGCAGTAATTTCCTGAGATTTCATGATAAAGTTTCATGGGAAATTCAAGATGCGGCCATATTGGATTTTAGAAATGGACCAAAAAAGGTATTTTACACAACTGGACCACAAGGGGAACCTGTGTACCCAATTTTACAAAGATCCATGCAGTAATTTCCTGAGAATTCACGATAAAAAAATTTCATAGGGAAATTCAAGATGGCCATATTGGATTTTCGAATCGGACGAAAAGGTATCTTGCACAACTAGACCCCAAGGGGAACCTGTGTATCAAATTTGAGAAAGATCAATATGCAGTAGTTCCTGAGAAATCGTGATAACGAAGTTTCATGTGGAAATCCAAGATGGCTGCTTGGTGGCTATATTGAATTTTCGAATCAAATCACAAAAGGTATGTTGCACAACTAGACCCCAAGTGGAACCTGTGTACCAAATTTGAGAAAGATCCATGCAGTAATTCCTGAGAAATCACAATAACAAAGTATCATAGGGAAATCCAAGATGGTCGCCTGGTGGCCTTATTGAATTTTCGAATCAGAGCAGAAAAGGTATCTTGAACAACTATCGACCCCAAGGGGAACATGTGTACCAAATTTGAGAAAGATCCATGCAGTAGTTCCTGAGTAATCGCGATAACAATGTTTCATGGGGAAATCCAAGATGGCCACCTGGTGGTCATATTGGATTTCGAATCGGACCGAAAAAGGTATATTGTACAACTAGACTCTAAGGGGATCCTGTGTACCAAATTTGAGAAAGATCCATGCAGTCCTTCCTGAGAAATCACGATAACAATGTTTCATGGAGAAATCCAAGATGGCCACCTGGTGGCCATATTTCGAATCAAAGAAGAAAAGGTATGTTGCACAACTAGACCCCAAGGGGAACCTGTGTACCACATTTGAGAAAGATCCATGCAGTAGTTCCGGAGAAATCGCGATAACAATGTTTCATCGAGAAATCCAAGATGGCCGCCTGGCGGCCATATTGGATTTTTGAATCAGACCACAAAAGGTATCTTGCACAACTAGACCCCAAGGGGAACCTGTGTACCAAATTTGAGAAAGATCCATACAGTAGTTCCTGAGAAATTGCGACAACAAAGTTTCAAGATGGCCACCTGGTGGCCATATTGGATATTCAAATTGGACTAAAGTACACATGTTGTACAACTAGCCCCAAAGGGGAACTGGTGTACCAAATTTGAGAAAGATCCATGAAGTAGTTACCAAAAAATAATGATGACAAGATTTCACTGGCAAATTGAAGATGGCCACCATGGCAGCCATATTTAAAATCGAATCGACACCGCATGAACAAATTCTGGTGTACTCATGCCAAGTTTCAGCTTAATCGGCCAAGCGGTTTCAGAGAAGAAGATGTTCACGGACGACGGACGACTCACGGACAATCAGGCCATGACATTAGCCCATCGGGCCTTCCGCCCAGATGAGCTAAAAATGGATTTTTCATTTTTAAATTTTTTTTCTTGCAATTTTTTGTTTTTTTTTGTTTTTGCTATGGGCTACACTGCCCATAATAAAGGGTTGACATGGCTCTGGATAAAGGGTTGACGTGGCTCTGGATAAAGGGTTGACATGGCTCTGAATAAAGGGTTGGCTCTGGATAAAGGGTTGACGTGGCTCTGGATAAAGGGTTGACGTGGCCCTAAAAAACTGATGTGGCAGTGCCTGTGAAGATAGAAATGTATTTTATGCAGTCTAAATTGTATGGGATCACCATCAAAAGGAACATTTTGATACAGCTATAGGCATCTCATCCCAGCCTTTAATATATAGGCCAATTCAAAAATATATATTCACATAATATTGACAGTTGCCAATATTCTCAATACATGTTTTTCCATCAGTAGATTGTGATGAACCACAGGAATAAATCAGTTGTGAAAAGTTAACCAAACGTTATTGTATTCAATTATTACCCTCTTCTGGCGAATATTGCAATTTCTTGGGGAACTGGCCATGCGTGTGTTATCAGGTGTAACACTGTACCATTACTACTTTATGGTAGTCATATGCAGCTCCCAATGTGAATTTCTCAAAATGTAAATGCAAACATGAATATGAATCTCACAGATATTAACTTTCATATTTTTTTAAATAATAATATAAGACAGCTTGTAGCATCCTCAGAAGTCCAGGTAAATCCTAAATCCTCACAGAGGGTTCATCTGGACATTTTTGGGGATTCAAACGAGTTCTTGAGTTGTCTCTATTATACAGTCTCATACATTTCATCCCCCACACTTGTTTAGAGTTAGCATGTCGGTATCCCAAGCCTGCGGTTTTTGCTTTGACTCCCAATGTCAATTTCAGCCAGACATCGAAGTTTGGTCAGCGATGAAATACAAACATGTCACATCTCATGCCATGCAGCACAATCATTTGATTTAGGGGATGATTTGGAGGAAACCCCTTGATCTATTTATATCCAGAACTGCTATGGATAACTAACCAAGCCAGTGTATTGATCCTAACAGATCGATCAATACACTGGCTCATGAGGATGGCTTGTAGTTGAAGTCGTGGAATAGCAATTTCCTGTCTGAAACTTTTTGAATGTTTTGATGGAACAGTCATGAATCTCTGTTCCCAGGTTGGTACAAACATAAGAATTGATACAATTTTATCGCCCAATTATTTTGCGAGACTGAATGGGCTTTTTCCAATATGAATTTTGGCCTATGTTTTACAATGGGGGATCTTCTTTTTACCAATGGAAAGTGGCATATTTTGAGTTTTATTTTGAAAATTATCATTAAATGTTCTTTCTTTAAATAGTTAGATAATTTAAAAATCTTCCCCCAGAGTATAACATAGGCCTAAATCCAAAAGTATGAACCAGAAAATTATGTGATAAGCCGTAGAAGTTGGTCACATGCAAATGCATAGGGCCTAGTCCTAGCTTCCATCCTTTTGATACTGATTGATTGATACTGACTAAATTATCATGCTGATCATATAGTTATAAGGATGATGTCGGACACTTATCAGGACTGGTGCCAATACTGACAATTGTGACAAAATTATTTGACCTCGTATTGAAATTGATAGATACACAACACATTTTAAATTAAACCATGTAACCTTATGTACCTTCGAATGTAGAGAGTTTCACCCTCCCAGCTGCATTGGCAATGTAACCAATCAATCACACATCGTAAATTCACAAAATTCTAGCTTTACAAAGCCCTAATCGGAATATAGGCCAACTCTAAATAAATGAATAATTTATGCTTGGTAAATTAACCCATAGAACATTTTCTAAAGCTACAGTCTACAGATGACCTATAGCCAGAGCTATCAGTCTTGGTTATTGAACAGTGTCTGTTACTCGCATTCACTGCAGATCTGGTCATAAAGTGTGCATATAAATTGAACCTCGCATTCTGAATTTCATGTTATAGAGAGTCCAGCTCAATGATGTTTGAAATATTAGCAAATCCATCCAGGCCCTCTTGAACTTCGGAAGGATAAGTTGTAAAACTGAAGAAATATGCTCCTCTCTTGAAGAAAATGATGCTATTTAACCCTACCTGGCCTGGGCCATTTGGGGTGTATCGCAGCTGGGGGGATTTTCTCGGAAGCCATTTTTCGGCCTTTTTGGGGTCGATTTTCCGAAATTTTCATTTTTCCGATTTTTCTCTCGAAAAAACTAAAATAGAATATAGAATAATTAGTTTTGCATAAATAAAATACTTTCAAGGCCTTTTAGGCAAGGAAAATGTGAAGAAATGGAGCGAAAAGATTGAAAAACATGCCTTTCGCGGATACCACATGGCCGCCATTTTGAACTTACCCATGATCCTCTGCCCGGGGGTATATGAAAATAGGCTCAAAATGACCCCAATAAGATAAGCTTAAAAGTCACCAAGTTTCAGCCTCTTCGGTTTTGTCGTTTCGGAGCAGCGGAGAAAAGTTCACTAGGGGGAGCACTTTCCGCTCTCCCCCGGCCAGGCAGGGTTAAGAGAGAAATAAATTCCAATATGAAAGAAAACACCATTTTCTGTCACTATAACATCACGCATCAGTCATCTACTCAGGAACATGTAGTAAAATTATTCTCTCCATGGTGTGTTCGCTATACATGCATCTCTAATTTGATAATACTGCCAGGTTTGCTTAATGACATCGCCGCCCTAGAAACTTCAGGCAGAAATATCAGAAATGTTCTCGTAAATTGCAGAACCAAGCAGCAATCGATCATCCGCATGAAGCACCACACATCAGTCATAAAGCAAGCAATTTGATTCTGCAATTGATGAGAAACTTACTGATATTTCTGCTTGGAGTACTGTTTACCAGATCAGCGGCAACAAATATGTTGGCATTATTAAGTTAGGATATTATGAAAATAACTAGAACACCCTTTCCTAACCTCCCAGGTCAGTCACGTTGTCCGGGTCTTTCCAATCGAGATTTGTTGCCGCACGTCCATATAACATTTTGAGACTGATGTATGGTGCTTTATTGACAGAGGATGGTGTTTTTCTAGCAGGTTGGAAGCTTTTTCTTCAGATACATATAGCTTTCATTCAGGATGCATTTCTCTCCGGAATAGCTTATTTTTGTTCAGGAGCGTACAATTTATTTTTAGTTTTGTGACTTTTCCTTCTGGAGATTAGGGGGTCTGACCTCTCCCTGCGAACAGGATAAATTCAAATTTATGCATTTCAACATATTTGAGTTTCCCTTCTGCAAACCAAGTGATCAGTTATAGAGAAATTTTAGGAATAACAGAGAAGGATCTCGGATTTGCACTATAATTGGAGTTAAACGTTAGATCTGCTCCGATTAACAGTGACCAGTGCATCAATACATGGCTCTCAGCGGTTCATTTTATGGAAGTGATGAATTCTTAGCTGTTATCATCTACTCGATTTTATAACAACAATAATCAAATCTAAAGATGAAGTAAGACACTCATGTACATAAGTCTTTCTAACCTCCAGCTTGTTTGCCAGTCTTTACTGTTAAGGGTACTTAGCCCTCCTTGCACACACTTTTACACACCCTCTAGAACTTGTCTGTATACAGCTAAAAGTATGCCACATAGCTAAGGTAATGTATATATTTCTTGAAAGCAAATTTCTGGAGGATTTTACTGTAAACCTGTATGTTTTGAAGATATGTAGATTTTAAATAAAATTAATTTAAAATTTAGTTTTAATTTTTCAAATGCTATTTTCAAATACGAAGCTGCGCATCAAAAAACCCCTCGGCTCTGGGTACATTCATAATGTATTCAATTTGAACCAAGATGTCAGGAACACCAAGCAGTCAAGTCACAAATATACAGATTATCAAAAATTTTGCAATTAGAAATGACCCCTAAGATTTCCGTCCAATCAGAGAAACCGGTATTCATTACATAAATTTCTTGATGCATCAATGATGTATACCAAATTTTACATCGAGCATTTGAACGGTATCAGAGATAGAGATCATTAATGATTTCGCATAAATTAAAGATGGCCACCCTTCCTTCCCGCCACTCAGAGGAACTGATGTGGTTATTCATTGAAAATTCTCTTGATACATTGATGCTGTATACCAAGTTTCGTATAGAACACTGAAATGGTATCAGAGATATACATCATTAAAGATTTTGCATAAATTAAAGATGGCCACCAAGGTTTCCGCCCAATCAGAGAAACCAGAACTGTCATTTGTCGTAAGTCTCTTGATGCATCGATGATGTATACCAAATTTTACATCGTGCACTTGAACGGTATCAGAGAACGAGATCATTAATGATTTTGCATAATTAAAGATGGCCGACCATCCTTCTCCCCACTCAGAGGAACTGATGTGGTTATTCATTGCAAGTCAGTTGATACATCGATGCTGTATACCAAGTTTGGTATAGAACACTTAAATTGGATCAGAGATATATATCATTAAAGTTTTTGCATAAATTAAAGATGGCCGCCAAAGTTTTCGGTCAATCAGGTCCCGATTCAAAGTATCTGGATGTATCGATGATGTATACCAACTTTCATATAAAACAACTGAATGGTAACAGAGATATGTATCATTATCGATTTCGCATAAATTAAAGATGGCCTCCAGGATTTCCAGCTAATCAGAAAAGCCGGTTTGGTAATTTATTGAAAGTTGCTTGATGTATCGATGACGTATACCAACTTTCGTATTGAACAGTTGAATGGTTTCCGAGATATGGATCATTATCCATTTCGCATAAAATTAAAGATGGCCGCCAAGGTTTTCACCCAATCAGGTCCCAATTAAATAGGCTTCTGGTCCTTGACTAGGTAAATAAGCATACCAAATTTTGAATTCTTCAGTGGAACCGTTCTCCGGCTATCTCGCTCACGTACAGACGTACGGACGTACGGACAGACGGACGTACAAGACGACGACAATACCCCATGGCCAAAATTGGCCGAGGGGTAAAAAGTATTCAACTTATCCTAACTTATAATTACTTCAACATTTCCTGCAGAAGACAACGCTAACAGGAAATCTATCTCTCAGTTTTATCAATTTTGTTCTAGTTCTCATTCTATTGACATTTAATGGAATATTTCTTCACAGAATCGAGCAATTCACAGTTTTGAACTTTGGAGTTGAATTGAATGTCAATAGAGTAAGAACTAGACCAAAATTGACAAAACTGAGACAGGGATTTCCTGCTGGAGCGGTCTTCTACAGGAAATGATGATGCAAGTTACGATAAGTTTTACGATAATTAAAGATTATTGTATACCCATTCCCATATCGGCCCTGGTATCAGCCCGAGACCCCCATATCAGCCAGAGGGCAGAAGGCCCGAGGGCTGATATGGGGGTCGAGGGCTGATGCCAGGGACGATATGGAAATGGGTATATCATAATCTATTTATCACATATTTATAGATGAATGGTAGCATTGTAATTGACAAAACAAGTAGACATAGATTTTAGTTTTACATGAAACTGTTTCATCGAAAATTGGACCCTCGGCAAAATGCAGTCAACGTTGCAAAAATTTCTTAGTCCCATTTTGATGATACACCAGAGCGAAAAGGTTCAAATTCAGGATCGATTATCGAATGAGTATACATACTTCAAAAATTTTTATACATAGCCAGATCCAGCTGAAAAGCATAAAAAAGTGCACTCGATCAGACTGTGACGAGCTCCTCGAAGGCATGCTCGAGGGGAAACCACTCCTGTGCGCGATATCAGCCCAAGGGCAAATAACCGATATCAGGCCCGCGCGTGAGGGCAGAAATCCATATCATGACATGGAACGGTGTCATTCCACAGTATCAACGGGGCTAAATGTCCAGTATCACAGGCAAATATGTGATAACATTTTTTAAAAAATAGTCATTTAAAAAAGGCTCATTTTTAAAAATTATTTTGTTTAAATTTCAATATCTTCACAACCTACAGATTATCTGGAATCCGTACGAAACGTGCTTTCAACAAATATATACATTATCATAGCTATAAGGAATACTTCTGGCTGTACAAAGACAAATTCTAGAGGGTTGTACAAAGACAAATTCTAGAGGGTGTGTAAAAGTGTCTGCAGGAGGGCTCAGTATCCTTAAAATAGCTTCTTTGATATGATATAGAAGTGGGCATATATAACACAGGGCTATTTTATGGATAACAACTTTTTATTGCTCTCGTGCCGATGTTTCCTTGGAGATACTTCCAACTCAACCATCAGAGCCAGAGTAATAAATGAAGTTATCCATAAAATAGCCCTGTGTAGTAAAAATAGTAATAAACATGACTAAACAAGGACATGAAGGAAGCTCCACAAACAAATATATAGCAAAACATATGGTAATTTCCCCAATTATCGCCTTCCAAATGTTATTCGAAAACGTCTGATGTTTTCCTCTATTGTGATTTTCTCTGTCATGTCTGTCCAAATAAAACGTGATTTTATACTAGTACAATCCAAGACAAAGAAACAGTCTGCCGTTTTGGCTCTCGCGTTGAAGTTACTGTCACCACAAATAATTTGAACCTGTCCTTCCAGAATTGGCCTGAATATCAATTTGAAAGTGGCATATTTTTTGAAGTATCAAATCTCATCCTCATTTCACGAATAATTAGAGAAATTACTGTACTCAGAAATAAACCATCTTTTAACAGGTTAGTTCGAATCAAATGCATAATCATCATATTGTATTCAGGTTGAATTTCACAGCAAACAATTCCAAAATGCTAAGTACAGTGGACACATGCATACCCTGATACTTGATATGAAGAATTGAAGATCTATTGTCTAGCCCATCATGTAGTTAAGCTCTGAGTTAGACCATTTTCAGACTTTATTATAAAGTAATCTGAAAACTACTCGCCTTCATTCTGTTATATCAATTTAAATGCCAGACATACCGCAGATGCCTTATCATTCGTGGAATTATCTTTCACGGTTTCACCGCTAATCCTTCTTCACTGGATCTAACATTCACGGTTCAGGAGTGCCGCTCGACCTTGAAATCGGTGGTTAATTTAACGTAATGTACTGTATTTTGTAGTTTAGCCATTAATGAAGGCAGTTGGTGTTGAATATTTATGACTAGCTGATTGTCTCAAAAACAACTGTTTTACTGAGGTACCATAATCACAGGGCATACTAGTCTGCCATTTTGGAGAGGAAGATTTAATTTAAATAGAATGCAGGGGGGGGGGGGAGGGATAGCATGCAATGGGTGGGGGGGGGGGGGGATTAGGCTCAATGTCACACTCAAGGTTGTTTCACTCATCAGTTTGGTTGGTGAAGGAAGCCGGAGTACCCGGAGAGAACCAGCACACAATGGCAAGTAACTGACAAACTTTCACACATGGGCCAGCTGGGCTTAAATAGCATACAGCTTGGGATATAGTCAGACAGTAGTCAGAGGTTTCAAATGATTCAGAACAAAGGGGAGATGACTGACACAAGTTAAGTTGGAACAATTGTTACCGTGCCAAGTTGACTGTAATCACGTGTCAAAACAACAAAATAGCCCATGGGCTTCAATACCCCTCGGCTATCAGTTATTGTCTACACCCAGCAATCATGCATTGCATAACATCATCAGTGTATTTTTAGAACTAGATAACAAAAATGTGGTCCAGTAGGGTTGAATGTAGTTCAGCTTTTGCCAAGGCCGGAGGTTCTGGTAGAGCATGACCGAATTCTTAGCTCTAAATATACTCTTTTAAAAAGCTTATAATCCAATCAAGTAATTTTATCTTGGAAATATAGATCAAGGTCAGTCATCTTCAAAAAATTTCAAGTCAATTCTAATCGCATAGGGAACATGAATTTGGAGATCTTAAACTTAACATATAGAATTTGACCTTTTAAAAATAGGTCAAGGTCAGTGATATTCTTCATTAGTCTTCAGGTCCAGCCATAAGTGATATAAATTTGTACAATGTAGATATCTTTCATAGAATATTGTACTAAATAGAATCTGACTTGGATAAAATAGGTCAAGGATAAAATAGGTCAAGGTCAGCCATCTTCAGCATACCTTTGGAGCATCACCAGATGTACACATGGTATTAATTTGAAAAGCCTAACTATATTCTTCATGTTAGACCATAATAAACAGTATATGACCTATAAAAAATAGGTCAAGGTCAGTCAACTGGGATAGGCTTCTAGTCAGTCACGAGTTGTATGAGTGATATGAATTTGGAGACCCCAGCTTCAATCCTCCCAATAATATAGCAAATACTAAAATTTGACCTTGATAAAATAGGTCAAGGTCAATCATCTTCAGTACACCTCTGGTCCTTCACCATATGTATACATAGTATCAATTTGGAACCCTGGATATATTTCTTCATGTTAGACCATAATAAACCGTATATGACCTTGAAAAAATAGGTCAAGGTCAGTCAACTGGGATAGGCTTCTAGCCAATCACCAGTTACATAAGTAATATGAATTTGGAGACCCTAGCTTCAATCCTTAAAAAAATATAGCAAATACTATAATTTGACCTTGATAAAATAGGTCAAGGTCAGTCATCTTCAGTACACCTCTGGACCTTCGCCAGATGTATACATAGTATTAATTTGGAAAGCCTAGCTTTATTTCTTCATCTTATATCACAATAAACAGTATATGACCTATAAAAAATAGGTCAAGGTCAGTCAACTGGGGTAGGCTTCTAGTCAATCACCAGTTGCATAAGTAATATGAATTTGGAGATCCTAGCTTCAATCCTTCAAAAAATATAGCAAATACTAGAATTTGACCTTGATAAAATAGGTCAAGGTCAGTCCTTTTTAATAGGCTTCTGACCCTTCACCCGATACATTTGTGGTATGAATTTACAATGCCTGGCTATAATTCTTCTTGAGATATCGTGTTCACAAGAAAGATGGACAGACAGACGGACAGACAGACGGACAGACGACGACAATACCCTTCGGGCAAAATTTGCCCGAGGGGTAAAAATCACTTCCGGGTGTTTTGACAATGGCTGACGATTATATACATATTCATTGTTGATAAATTTCTCAGATAAAACAACTTTCAATCAGCCTGAAAGCGTGAAAACAAACATTTATTGTAATGTCTGTGAACTATGACACCGATTATCATATTGGTGTGGAAACAACTCTCAGTGACTCTGCGGGAAGCAGGATAGAACAGAGTTTCTATCATCATATCTTGTTACCATTAGTTACAGTGAAAGATATCCTCATGAGAATTAACGTTTGAGGAAAACCCTTTACTGTGAAAGATAATTTCCCATGAATGATAGGGCATTTACAGCACTAAATGTATGATATTCCAATCTAAATGAACACTGAATGTTCCTGCCAAAAAGATCATCAATTAACTTCATAATCTATCGCGAAATATCTTACTATGGCAAAGACAACTACCTTCAATGCTACTTAACATGTTCAAGATTAAAGCGTACATTATGGAGTTCGACAGGGCTGGTTCAGTATCAGGGTTCACAAGTCATATGTAAGCCTTCATTTCTGGGTCTAGCTCTATCAGGTCTACGAGCTCACTTAATATGCTAAATGATCCAATATCAGAATCACTCCCTAACAACTAAATATGTGCACAATTATGTTCATTCGAATTCACATTAATTTTATTATTTCTTCAAAATTCAGATAAATATTTCAGGTGCTAAATATATATAAACAGCTTTGATTAACATGTACAAGTTAACATGTACAAATAGTATCGTAGCAGGACTTCAAGAAATGGCTACCAATGAATGATTGTGGTGCTAATTAAGTCTTTCAGCCTTTTGTTCCACAGCAACTTTACCTGGACAGAAAAAGTACGTAGGAAAACATACTGCATATGGCATTTCATTTTCAGTTCAACTTTTCAAAAACATTCAAAAGCTGCTATTGTTTGTTAACATAATTCTCCAAGTTGATCGGATGAGAGAGGAACCAAATTTCAGGAACATGAATCATTATGCCTTTGACTATAGTAATGGGAACTGTTCTAATAATCCTATCCCACCGACTGTTACCATCTAATTATTCTCAAATGATCAGTCAATCACTGCTCAGACTACGATAATCCCTCAAATAATTCAATCACAGGAAGTGAAATTCCACACCATAAAATCGTGGGGGGATCACACTTATTTTGACAAAATGGTCCAAAATCATGCAGATAATCTATTATTCCTTTGTTATTTCAATGATTTCAGAGAGTGATCAAATTTATTAGAACAGTCGATTAAATTCTGATAGGGGGATTGAATTATTAGAGAAATTACCACACAGGGTAGTTTTTGTTACAGGCTTTCCTGTGCTTAGGTACGGGAAAGATGTTTGCTATCATTTGTAAGTTATTTGCAACTAAATGTAATTAGCCACAGCTTAACAATGCCTTCAAATGGGATACCTGTAGAAAGCACATTTTCCTAGTTTCTGTCAGCACATCCTCCCAAGATATAATCATTTGGTGAGTTGCAACATAAACTACTCGACACACTGATATGCACACCTGATATTCTAGCACTTGGTGATCAATAGAGCGTGAACTTCTGTAGTGGGAGCTCCAAATTCAGGAGAAATAAATTATAAATGAATTCTATTTACCTGGACTCCTGGACAGTCTGTACATCACTTATACAGAATTGTGTGGCCTCGTAACAGGAACCATGATTTGCTAATGCCAGAACAGCCAAGCTTTCTATCCATTGTTTTGACTAGTTGAATTCAAGATTTTCATGTTGGTCATGTGTTGGTGGAGGATGAGAAAACTAGCCTTCTCCAAGTCCTTGTTCACGGGCCTAATCCATTCAGTGAGGCATGTCAGGCCAGAACAAGAGACTAACATTTACCATGATTACTATATATGGTGTGACTGATACATGTATTCACTGTCGTCTATTTTCATAAATCTGCTGATCAGGCCATCAAAATCTGAGCCATGGATTTCACATGAATTTTGATGTCATTTTGTATCGCAAACATGACAGTTACCTGAAAATGAGGTAAATATGAACAGCAAAGGGTGGAATAATCAAGATCAACTAAGTTTAATGATCACAAGCTTTCACAGATAGTGGAGATCTGCTTCATCAGGGGTACAATCCCTTCAAATTATGAAGCAGATATCTAATATCTATGAAAGTTCGTGATCATTAAACTTAGTTAGTCTTAAAGATACCATGCTTTGTTATTCACTCACACTACACAAACTAACACAGATACCCCCAATTTCTACTGAAAATGCTAGTCGACACGACATAAATTGTGAAAAAAAATCATTGACTTGAAGAACTGGTAGATACATGTATATATTTTTTCTAAACACAGCAATCTAGATCTCAAAATATTTCATCAATCCTGAAGTTTGCAATGGGGAATAATTAATGCCATAGCTATGCATCTGCCATGGTCATATTTAATACCCCCTAGACCTTTCCACTCTCCAATATACAAGAGTTCCTTCAAACCTGCCGAGGAGATCAATATTGCCACATCATCAGAACCACAAGCTAGAAGCGACATCTGAATATATGGAAGCTTGCAGTGTTTCTACAGGCAATTTCATCGAAGCCAGAGTTTTAGACGGAGTGCGTCCACCCCGTTCAAGTAATACCGAAAAAGGCGTTTGTCTCGGACAAAGCCCAAGTTCTCGTAGAGACGTAATGCTGCTTTGTTGGTTATCTCCGTCTCTAATACAACCTGCAATCAAAGTGAAAATAGAAAGGTGAAACTAAAATATGCAACAAACAAGGTGAAGCAACTCTGCTACTTAAACTTCTGAGTTTTCGACTCTTGAGCATTAAATATGTTTAGGATAGTATTGTCTATTTCCACAATCAATGAACCCATGTTGGAGTCTAAAACAGTACATGTAACTCTCCTACTGTCAGAGTGCTTCCCCATGTAAAGCACAAGACTTACAATGTCGATAATGGCCCATTCAACCAGAAAGTGCTTATCTGTATAAGAGAGTAATGAGAAAAACACCACGTGTACATACAAGAATAAGCAAGTTAGATGATTAACTATTGTTCAATAGTTTTTCATATTTGTGAACTAAATGTCAATCATTGTCAAACTGAAAAGGCAGGATTTTCCCTCAATGGTTTATAGTGAGATATTGTAGATTATCGGCAAACGGTTCGCACAAATTTTCATAGCGTCACCTCTAGACGATATTTCCCTGATATATCATTTTGGTCTCCCTAGATTGGGGTGAGTGAATGAGTCACTTTGGGTCCAATATAATTTCACATCTGGGACCGCACGGTTGCCCCAGTTATAAAAGGACTACAGACAGGCCTCAGTTTCTCACAGTTATCCAACTATTTGCTGAACTTCATAGAAACAGTGGACAAAGAGTTGGAAGGGGTTGTTTCATTGCCGAATAGAGGCCTACGGCCCATGCAGCGTAGTGGTTCTGGACTGCACATGCAATAAGACACATGGTAATCCCAGAAGTACCGCAAATTACCGCAGATTCATGCCAGGCGTGAGACTGAAGGGCGGGTTTATGCACTGCAGCACATGCGTTTTTTCACGAGAGCCAGCAATGCCAGGGTATTTTGTGTGAGTTCTGGTTCAACAGTCCATGAAATTCGCACAATAAATGTTGTTTGAATATTTTTAGCATTCTAGCGCAAGTAAGCGTCCTGAGATGGCTGCGTTGCTGGTTCTTGTGAAGAAATGCACGTGCTTGAACCTGCCCTCCTCTCGTGCCTGGCATGAATATGCGGTAATGTGCAGTAATTCTGAGATTACGATGTGGCTTATTCGATACAGAGGATCCATGGCGCAGTTACGGAAAGAAGGAAGACTTGAAAACTTGGCTATATCTGGTGTGCATTCATGATGCTTCATCTGGATACTTACCTCATCACAATCATCAGCTATCATGGCTCTAATAGCTTTCAACACGAGATGCGAACCTGCAAATATACAATTATGAATACATGAACCAGTTAAAGGAATACTTACTTTATTTTATATAGGTTCCTATTACAAAGGTTAGACTCTTAAAGAAATATGATCAACTATTTTACTGTCATTGAGGACGATAACCTTTTATTACCCCTCAGCCCATAGGGCTGTGGGGTCTTGTCGTTGCCATGTACGTACGTCCGTCCGTCCTAGCGTCCGTCCGTCAACATGTCCTTGTCCGCTGAATATCTGCTGATCTATGAAGTCGGGCCTGACCAAACTTTGGTGAGAGCTTCCTGAATGTTGACTGATGAAATGATTAGATTTTCAGATGGCTATGATAATTTCACGATTTTTTTTTTTTTTTTTTATTATTTATTGATGGCTTAGCTTTTGCACTGTTATCTATGCCCATCGGGAACCCTTGGTTGCTGGTTTCATTGTGACTTTTGAAGGTTCCCTGATACAAGAAAGCCTGGTCCATTCAAGATTACCATTGGATGGAACCCAAATTCCCATATAATCTGGGAGCTTACATGATGCTACACTTGTTCAACCTATACCCTCGGGAGGATTTCCCCACCCCTGGGGAACTAAATGTTAAAGTTTTGGACTTTTGCCTAGCCACAGCTTCTCAGCCTCATGTGATATGTATGAGATGCAGTGTACATTGCTTTTTCACACACACATGCTGAATCACCTAAAATTTATCACTTTATAGTAATAACTAACTAACAGGTTGGTGACATTATTTTATTTCAGAAGTACAAGAGGAAATAACCGGCGGGGGGTTCCTGCAGTATCGAACCCCTGTTAGGTTTGAATTTCACGTCGCCTTATTCATTATTGAGGGTCCAATTTTTTTCAGTGAATTTCGGCGCAAAGAGCCTGTGATCAATCACAAAACAGAGAAGAAAAAAACATTTCACAAAACATGAAATTCAATACCCAGCTATGCAATTGGATCGATATTGAGGCTCCTAAGCTTTTTCTAAGAGTGTTTCTTTCAGAAATCCTTTCAAATTGAACAACAACAACAACACTTTCATTTTTTGTTTCATTTGAGTTTTGGGCGCCCATATGTTTTCTGGAACTAAATTGGCTCTAGATGCAGCCCTGATCCTACTTGACTAAAAAAAACAGGCTGAGGGGTCCACGCATCTTTTAGGTGCTTGCCTGCAATTCATGTTACAATTTGTTAAGCCATGTTTCTGCTTTGTGGTTGATGTGGGCGCCTTCATGCATGTTGCCTGTGTGATGATGTGACTGTGGCCATTTCTTTTATTTTGCATTCTATCAACATAAGTTCTATATAATAAGGTTTGGAATACGACTGCTAATAAATATAGTCACACTCAAAAATAAGGTACATGTAAGTACTGCTTTAACAAGGGACAAAAACAGGCCTTCAAGTGGCACACAGTGAAAATATAGGAGGAAATTTTTCAAAATATAGGAATATTCTTGTTAAAATATAGGTGTGTAACAGTGTAAGATGGGTCGCTACTACATTACATGTATGTTCCAAACTTCAATTGGTAGTTTACCGGTATTTCATCGAATTATTTGCACTGAATGTGGTCATAGTGGTGGAGAATGTAGAGATCCTTCTGCTGCTTGGTTCCACAAAGAGATTTAAATGTTGTTAGTTGTATTTGCCGAGCACAGCGAGGCGAACAAATTTTTCTGAATTTAATGTATTTCCTGATGCCAGTTTGACTCATTTCAGAGCATTGGTAAAAGTTTTAATGAGAAAAATAAAAAATATAGGAAATATAGGAGGTTTGGCCTACATATAGGAAAATATAGGAAAGGCTACAAAATATAGGAATTATAGGAAATATAGTTCTAAGTCGCTTGAAGGCCTCCAAATATCTAACTACATTACAAATTGTTCATTCCATGCAACAGTTGTCTTAAAACGAAATTAAATTCTGTTTCTTACCATACCATGAATCTAATCAACTCTGCAACACACCCTATATCTGACCGTATCAAGCTGGTGTGACAGTGGTCAGCTGGCGCATTGACTGTGTGTGCATATTGACTGTGTGTGCATATTGACTGTGTGTGCATATTGACTGTGTGTGCATATTGACTGTGTGTGCATATTTTTGTTCGACAAATGTGGTACATGTACATGTATTAGAAATGGGCATTTTATTCACGTTTTTCCTGAGGTTTTGTGCAATATTTAGGGATATTCATTGATGCAGCACCTCCTTCAGCACAAGCCTTAGAACTATGTAGTAATCTAGCACAGACGGACACTGATTGAATTCCGATACACACCAGGCTGGGCACAATAGATCGATGGATGTACTTGGGCACTCCATTGCACCACCATGGCACTGGCCGTGCGAACCCATCATGCAACCCGTCTCCCCCAACCCACCCTATACTGACTGGGACATATAGTGTACCCAGCTTGATGTAAATTAGCAACCTCACCGTCAGTATGGCAAGATCTTTGTGTATTACAGTATTCCATCAATTGTCTGTTGTTTCTAGAGAGCGGTGCTAAAGAGAGGTCCTGCAAGTGATTCCCGGAACATGCCCACACTTGTATTCACCTATTTTGCGTCTCCTGTGTTGAGAATCCACAGCTAACATAGCGATGTATCCCCGCCTCACCATCTTCTTGTGCATGTCCAACTTACACACAATGGCACCTACACACTTCCCAGAATCCATCGCCTACAACATCAACAAGATAGACGGCTCTAATACATGTATGGTCAACATCCTTAAATAAATCATTAAACCATGTGAACATGGGATTTCAGAGCAAATTGTCAGTCACTTAGTCAGAAATGAGACTCTACAGTTAAAAGTTTCATCACAATTTCGCTGAAGATCATTTTTCGCTCATCATGCTCATGGGGGATCTGTTTAAAAATGGAACTTCAACTCATCCCACCATCTTGAATATTCTACAATTATATGACTGTAGATTTGATCAACAGATTGATATTGTGTTTGGCATCAAAGGTAATACTGAGGCTGATACATGTAGAATGGCTAAGGTAGCCCCTAGATAATAAGGTTGATCCTGTTGGAATCCCATATAGCGATTTCAGACCCTTTATCTGTACTTATGTGAGAATGCTCTTTCAATCTTTATGGGATGCTGTGAATAACAAACTTCATGAGTTCAAAAACAAATGTAGGCTATACTCTGAAGAGTCAGAAACATTTTGATCAAGCCATGATTAGGTGATGTAGAATCGGCCATACACGATTAACTCACAAACATTTTCTAAAAAAAGAGCCAGTCCCAAGGTGTATTCCATGCCATGAAGATCTCACAATGAAACATATTCTTATCGACTGTATAGATTTTAAGATTGTAAGAGATTCTTTTTATCAAGCAGCTACTTTAGAAAATATTTTTGGTCGGGTGAGGGAGGACTGTGTCTTAGGTTGGTTATTTGAGAGAAATCTGTTTGTTGCATAAGTTTTAAAGTGTGTACCGTATGTGTTAATGTGTTGGATTACTACGTTATTAACTTGAATACTTAGAATTTTGTTTGATCATCGCTATATAGCTGAAGTATTGCAGAACACGACGTTAAATCTTAATTCTCTCTCTCTCCAATTCAAAAGTGAAAGACCGTGTGACATTTTTTAGAGGCAGTTTTGAGGTCACAGGTCTTTATCCTACAGACATGGCAGTTGGGCATATGGGTATCTCATTTTCAAAACTGACAATGGACACTGAAACATATTTGACTACGTGTTCATGGCCTATCCGCCCGGACAAAGGAATAGGTCACATTATAGATGGAGAGAACCATCTATGAATTGATGTGATATCTGACGGTCGTAATTCATAGATGGATTAATACCACCGTTCATTTGGGTCTTCGGGAGGATATAATTGATTTAACAGCATAAATCCACACACACCCAATGTTTTCTTCCATCCATGTCTGTTTACATGGATGATTTCATGCTGCGAGGTCAACGAGCATGCGTACATGATACGTGGTCGGGTGTTTGCAGAGCTAGCACTGTTGTGGTAGTGCGACGATGACTTGGGGACCCAAAAGAGAGTCACATTACCTCATTTAAATGTATCGTGTATACATGCTCGTTGACCTCACGGCGCGAAATCATTCAGGTAAACAGACATGGACGGAAGAAAACGTTGGGTGTGTATGGATTTACATGTATGCTGTTAAATATGCTGTGATCGATACTAAGGATATGGATAAGACAGTAAGTTAATAAACTCAGTTGTTCACGCCGTATTTTTCAGTGTAAATAGCCCCCCTCGCCAGACGAGGGGGATCAGATTTTTACTCTGTGTTTACGTATGACTTGGAGCTTAATCTATGAATTACGACTGTCAGGTATCACATCAATTCATAGATGGTTTTCTCCATCTAGTCACATTAACACCCATGGTGGTCATGGTGGTAAAACTTTAAACAAAACCATCCTCCTCACACTCATTATCCCAAAATGTATTACTGAACATTGCCCAAATATCCGCGATATTTCTCAAATATTCCATCTTCCGTCAAAATAGGTTTCAGAAAGAGAGTTTGGTTCATTAGACTACCCGGTACCTTAGTGCAGGGTTTCATAGAAGTCCAAATTTTTGCCACCCGATACTGAAAATTCAATATTTTTTTCAGCTGAATTGAGTATTTTTACGTTTTTGTCGCCGGCCAACAGACTTCTATTGAGTTTATTTCTAATTTTGCAACCGCCATAAGTAAGCCATTAGGTAAAGTTTCGGAGATGAGAACATAACAGTATTTAATTAATATTCAGAACGATATCATACTTCGACCTATACTTTTAGTAAACTGTTACAGTACCGGTACCGTAACAGATATTCTCATACTTGAAACAAACAAATCGAAACGTGTATTGCCGACTGACACTCGGTTCTCTTGTACAATCCGCCGTTAATTCTACATTAATTTCGTGTCATAGGTCCGGGATATTTATTCAAGTCCTGGATGGTGTGTGTAAAATCATGCACAATGAAGACCAAAAAGTCTATGACAGTCCGCTAATCTGTCTAAAACTTCGTGATATAATCCTACATAAATTTGCCGTTGGTTCATTTTCAGGGTTCACAACAACAACGTCGACATACCGAACGACTCGAACATGGAATACTCTAATATGTGTATAGTTTTATATATATAGAATATTCATTCAATTCCATGTCAGTTAGGTTTCATAATATAGATCATAGCTAATACTGAACAAAAGGAAGGAATACGTTCAATGTTTTGGCCTACTTTTACGATGTTATTATGGACGCGAATTTACGGACGTCAGCTCAAAAATCTGCATGATCGTGCTGAACTTGTCACTCGATAAATATGCTTGACTTCCTCGAATAAAATTAGACGCCTTTATCAGGATAGAGGAGATTTTCTGACATCATACACTGCATTTTATGGAAACTGATGAGATATCAAAGTTAATACACGGTAATAAATACGATCACTATGACTACGGCGAAGCGGTCTGCCATTTTGGATTCTCCGTGAAAGTCGGCGCGACATTTAATTCGAACACTCGCGTTTTTCTAGAATTCGCTCAACAAATAATTCGAAAGTAGCCAATTTTTGGAGTGCTGAGTTTCATCACTACATCGCGAATTAATAGGGAAATTACCGTATATAACAAATTTTCATACGACCATCAATGGAGCCTGTCAATACCGCTATGTATTTGAATTGTGAAAATAAAGCAACAAACAGATCATTTAACATATTCAGTTTTATGTTCTTAATTTACCAAGGTCTAAGATACCATCTATTTTCAGCACATTATGTCACATTGTGGATGTCAACAAGACAAGATTACACAAGGCAATTCAAATTAATTTTTAAAATTACAAACTTGGTAATTTTGAATGAAATCGATGTATCAGTTCCTGGCTTGCAAATGATGTCCAATTTAAGTATGCAAGTTTTGAAACGTTTCAGCTACGCTAAGTAAAAACCACTTGGATCTGGACCAGACTTCCCTTTCAAAATCTTACATTATAATTTTTGCGTGGGAATGTCAACTTTTTTCAAAAGATTTGATGTGAAATTTGGCAAATATTCGGACTAAAATTAAAAGTCCAGTACAACTCCAGGGTTAGATTCAAAACAGAAATTAAAAAAAGAGAGATGAAAAGACAATGCAAATTTTTTTTTACAGGATTGAAGACAAGCAATTGTCATAACTGCAGCAGTGCAGCTAGTCCATGGCGACCATAAACTCATCAAAATGAAATGAATTAGAGAATTCTATTTGAAAAGGCGCACAATTTTGTAAACTATTGCGCGAAGGCAGCTGGCTCATTTTCGATAGGATCATGCGGATTCTAGACAGATACATAAGTTTACCATGTTTGGTTATTGAAGGCTGCAAATAAGTGCCAAACAGTGTGACTTGACCACCCTTATTGAAAGAATGGATTTGCCCATAACGTTTGACCTAAATCATGTAAATGCAGTACGCCAGACTTTTGTTGATGGGGCAGGCATTTGAAATGTTTCTGTGCTGCCCTAATGTGTGACACTTGTTTCAGGATAATAGACAGATCAGTTCAATTCAATGCCAGGAAATGGATGCCTAGTCTAGTAATTTTAAAAATCAACTTCAGTTGTTTTGGTTTGTTTGCACCATGGAGGTAAAAATCGGATCCGATTTTACCTCTATGTTTGCACCATCTCATTAAATTTAAAAAAAGTTTTGTCAGTATAAATAAATCAACTCTTCTTTATGTATCTTCAAATCAAAGAATGATCTAGTCAGGTTTATATTGCGGCTAAATCAGTTCGCTGTCTTTGAATTATCCATTCAAACTTTATTAACTACGGTACAATCAAACTTTGGTTTCAGTTTCAACATCGTACAATGCTAGTTCAACAAGCTGAGTAGCTAGCAGGTCCTCCGCCAAGTAGCCTGTTTGAGAGCATACAGCATATACGCTTCCAATATCTCCTTAAATATAACTTGGAAAGTTGATATGTGTATGTGGAAAGAGACGTTCATCTGGAATTGTTGAGACAATTTGAGGAGGTTTGGGAAGCAGTAATGGGTAGTGTAACACTGGAATGTAAGTCTGTAGTAGTTGTATATGGATTTGTGGATGGTGAGGTTCATAAATCGATAAGTGGAATAGATGAAGATATCGTGTTCACAACACAGATGGGTACAATATGGGTGAGTGAAATCCAAGATGGTCAATGGCAGCCATCTTGGATTACATATTACCTCAATGAAAATCAATACCAATCGCTGTCTAACTGATGTGAAGCACCGTCTCGAGTTTGAAGTTGATTGGTCAAATTGTTGTCGAGATATCATGTTCACAAGATCCGAGACGGATGGAATCCAATATCGTCAATGGCAGCCATCTTGGATTTGTACCTACTTTACTAGAGAAGTATGCCAAGGCGATGTACAGAGCAACGTGATGTACGTCGGCTTGGCTAGAGAAGATGGGGGTAGTGTGGCCTTATATTACATTGTATCTTATACATGTATACTACTGTTCTGTGTTTGTTCAACATTTATCGTTTTGTACACTGTCCAGATTTGGATGTTTTTGTACAATAAATTGAATTGAATTGAATTGAATTGACCTTCCTGTCTACAATCCCGAATTTACAAATTAGTCTCGTGCCACCATGGTGACATTTCAAAATGGCGGCGGATTTCGTTTTTGGAAGATCGTCCGCGATGATATTTTTTTCTTTTGCCGTTTATGGAAATGAAAGGAGCTGGACAGAGAAAATAAATGGCCGGGGAAGTAGGCAAATACGTATTCTATCCAAATGAGCACAAAGCGGTAGGTATTATCGATTTTTATGAGCGCAAATCCACCCGCTGTTACCTAGGTCGGGAGGTGAAAATTTTGCGATAGGAAATTTCGATTCAACGGCTGAACCCTACATAATCAATATCACAAAATTAAATGTTAGTAATAGTAGGGTTCAGCTTGTTGAACTACGTACAATGCGTACATGCGAACGACATGCCAGTTTCTTTACAACAACAACACGACAAGATCGTTCAACTTTGAGTGAAAACAAATGCCCTATGCGAAGATTACATCGTCTCCTTTATCATAAATACTATTCAGCGATGGTCAGATATTTACCTGTCCATTCCAAGGAGAGTTAGACGTCTTTGGGGGCTTGTCATTCCCACATGTCAAACTTTCCCAGCAAATTTGTTTTTTCGCCACACAACGCAATTCGGAAACCTCCACATACATTTAGTATGAATACAGATTTTAGGGTTACCGACGGCATGACCCCGATAACAGTTCTGGAAACGGACATAAATAATTAGCTCACGCAAATGACCGAAGATGCCGACCTATTTATTCTGGTATTCCCCATTTCCCGCTTGTTTGCCTGCAATATCTTTCGATTATAAATTACGAAATTACGAAGTATTGGCCTTTGGCATGTTTGGAGACTTCAGTTTTTTTTCCCAAAATTTCAGTTTTTCCCTTCTAAAACACTCAGACTTCAGTTTTTTGGTGGCAAAATTGAGTTTTTACGGGAGTTTAGACACCGAATACCGGTGTCAAAACACGACGTGTATGAAACCCTGTAGTGGTGGGCAGGTGCTCATTATCTTGTAGACGTACTACCCTACATTATTGGGGTGAGTGAGTAGTCCAATATAATGTGACTGGAATACGTCCTCCTTTAATATGTTGATGTCTACCATGTCCGTATCACAGTCACATAGGCTGCCATATTGTTTCAAGAGGTAGGACTTCGGACCTCGGAAATTGTCAAATTGTGAAGCAATAATTAATTGACATGATTACTGACCGGTTTGAATGTATCCTTGCAGCTTAGATCCACAAAATGGCACATTCCAAGCATCCATCGATCTCTCATTAAGCCATAGGCAGATAAATCTTGTCCGACAGCATAAAATTTTTAGGCGGCCTTCCTACTTTGGCACATGAAGGGAAGTGACATAGGCACACACCAACACGTGTGACCGAATCATGTGATACTCCGAGATATGGGGTCTTCTCGAATTATCTGACTAACGCACAAAATTTGTGCTCGCTTTTTGGTAATTTTTGAAAGGTCCCTTTCTGTACACGCGCGTTTGTGTACACCATGTGACACAAGGGATCATGTGATTACTTCCCATAATGCTTTAGTGTGAAGCCGTAGATGCCATTTTGAACGCATTTTCGATGCTCTGGAAAATGTGAAAGTTTGCGGACGTGGAACTTTACGTAGAGTGGCTCAGTTGCGTAGGTGGTGTTATTTTGTGCCTTGAAACACGAGCAATTCATTTATACTGGTGAGTGTGCTTGTCAGTTCTTTATTTTCTCAAAATCTCCTATTTTTCAATGGTCGTTTTGGAGGAAAATTTCTGCACCTGCACTTGAATTAGTTACCAATGGGACTGTACAGCCCAATCGAACATCCAAATAATAAAAGAAAGGCTGTCAGTCACCCATTGTATTGGACTAGGTGAGTGAGTGAATAGAATTTAATGTCGCTTTCAACAATATTTCAGCTATATCGCGACAAACCAACTAAGCACTACCCAGTTAAGTTGCGTTCCTACTACTTCAAAGAAGAAATCTTTGAAGCAGCATGGCACTGACACCCTCCATCCAGCCTATAAAACACGGAGGACAGCGCACAAGACACAAACAGGATGCCTACATGGTGCAATAGAGACAAGTGACATCACAGTGCTAGACATCACATTATCAAGTTCCTGTTGCTTCTCAGCAAAATGCATAAAGCAACAGGAACCTGTGCCCACCCAACCACCCACCCCTACACCCTACATTATTGAAGTTGATGTGTCATTACCCGATCAGTCAGTTACAGTACTGACTACATGTATATGTGCTTCATTCTTAGGTACTTACCAAAAAGCACAATTTTGGCCAGTTGTGTATGAAATATCTATATGTATAAATAGAATAAGGCTCGGACAAGTCTTTGGTGATAAGTTTCATAATGTCTGGCATCTGACGCTCCGATTCATATACCACATATTCAATACCGTCACGTAAATCAACGTCCGTTAGAACTAGTGAGGATACGTTACTGCAAAGTTTGTGATCATCTGTATTATATGTTCTTCTGTCACTAGACGTGTTCGCATCATGCAGTTCCGACAAGCTGTCCGAGATTCCCCCTGATGCAGCTGACAGTGGTGTGTGTTCACACGAACAAACAGATGATGAACATGCGCCTTGTTCTACTTCTAATTCTCTCTCCTGTTCACCAGCACCACCCAAAGCACTGACCAAATGGTGAGTCACTAAACCGTTTTCTCCCAACTTCCTTTTGACACAGCCATTTGGCATAGTGCTAACCGTATTCTCCTTTCTTATTTGGACATCAGATGATGTTTTTCCAGATGCTATGAACCCTTGGTCTTCTGAATCCGAATTTGTTTCACAATTATTGGGAGGTAACGACATGCAAGCTGTGCACAAGTCGGATGTCCCCTCTTCATCTTGGACTTGGGATATGGGAAAATCGCTTTGACACACCAATCCCTGCTCGATCCCAGCCATGGCCGAGGCTATCAGCTGGTTTTATAGCTACAAGAAGTTTCAAACCCGAGAAATATTAATGCGTCCATTTATGTCTTCGCCATATTATCAATAATCTGACAACATTCCCTCCCGTTTCTACTCGTAAAACATTTCTTCACTCTTCCACCATATTGCCTTTTTACTCGCGCATACGCGGAGTGATACCGCAGGTGACGCTGAATAATTCGCAAAATTATCATCGACGGAGAATTGATCTTGCCTCGAAATTATGATAGTATATATGTAGATTGTCTGGGAAATAAATAATTGCATCAATAGTCACATTTGAAATGACACGAATGATATATTCTGGCACTACTTTTGAACTACATTTTCGTTTAAACTTCCGGAGTATCTCGCAGGTGCCCTTAGGTCACTTCCGCCACATTGACATCGATGGTTTCAAGTTACATGTACTTGTTAGATTTCTATCAGGTGCGGGTAACCTTCTATATTCGGATAGATTTATTCCCCAGTGTTAAATGATGTATTCGTGAATATTTGACAATGACATACTACACATTGTACTTGTCATGTCAAAATGTTTTTGACTAGTTGTTCGACAAATGAGAGTTGATCTTGTCATTTTCCTATTAATATTATTGCTGATGCGTGTGCATGTCCAGCATGCATGGTTCTGATACAAGACATTCGAGTCGAGGGAGGGAGATACAATTAGATGGATTGTCTGTGATATTGCAAAAAAAAAATATCTGTACTGAGATAGGGTATATAGGACAACCCATAATAACTCTCCCATTGTTGTTGTTCCCACTCTTCCACCCCCGGCCAAGAAGGTCATGCGTACGAAAGTGATTCAATTCAGGCCTAGTCTAGATTTACAATGAATCTCATGCCCCGGTGATACAGTATGCTATGACCCTTCAGCCACAAGATGGATAATTTCTGACAGATTGTCTGACGGGTCAAGAGTTGTCTGCCATATGAAAAGCGCAAAATGGAAGCGACATCAGGGTCGCACGACCTTATCCCAGTAAAAAATGTTTTTTTTAAATATTCGGTCATTCTACAACACTTATCTCACATATATTTATTAATGAGTAATTTCCCTTCATTGTCAGCCAATTTAACAAGATCCGTCATATTCTTCACAATCCAAACTTATTTTATAACCTTATAAGAACATTAACAAGGTTCGCCTTCACTCCAAAAGGGCACATCAGGGGGTTCGCTGTATGGGAAAAGGGGCAAATAGGGGGTTCGCTTCAGTTTGAAAAGTGCATTTATATGAGAAAAATACATAATATTTCCGAAAGGGGGGTTCGTCCGAACCCAGAAAACCTCCCTTGGCTTCGGGCCTGAAGATACGACTTTATTTGCACCTTATGCGCGAAGGCTAATATGTGAGTTAAGTGTTGTAGAATGGCCGAATATTTTTTTAAAATAATTTTTACTGGGACAAGGTCACGTGACCCTATTAAGTGTGGTTGCTCTCATGTTGCGCTTTTTTTTATATGAGAGAACTCTGACTCCAGCCAGACAATCTGTCAGAATATCCGTCTTGTGGCTAGAAGGGTCATAGGAAGTTCAGACTATAGTAGAACAAGATAATATGAACATTTTATTTTGTCCTTGTTCAGTAATTTTGGATCTCGCAAGAATTTGAAATTACCACACTTCATGCAGCATGCAATTCGTCAGTTTTGTCAAATGTGTCCGTTTATTCCATAGATTTATTCTGTCCTTGTATCAAAATGACCGCTCCAAACCAGGAGGGGAGGAAGAAGTGCTGGGATGCCCGTGACATGTACTGGAAATGCCTTGATGACACAGACGGAGACAAATCAAAATGTCAAACTTTTAGAGCTAAGTTTGAAGGCAGTTGTTCAAATTCTTGGGTAATTATTTAATATATTTGTAACATACAATATTTGTTACCTATTCTAATTTCTAGAAGTATACAACATTGTTACATGTACCTGGTGAACCTTATCTAAATGTTTTCATGAAATTTTATCGTCCGTCTGTTCATCCATATTGATGTGGTCACAATATCTGTAAAGAACTAGAGTCCGGGTCTCCAAATTTTACGTTTACAGTTTGCCATGGACCAGAAGCTTATTGAAGATGACCAACCTTGACCTATTTATTCGAGGTCAAATTACATGATAAAAATAGATTTACACTATTGATGAGGATTATAGCTAGCCTTTATTTATGTCACTGGTCTGATTATTGACCAGATCATCTTCATTTCCAAATCCACACTACAGTTCTGCTCATGTACATTGACCAGAATTTTATTGAACATGATTGACCTTGACCTATTTTCTAAGGTCATATATTTGCAAGGTCACATATATGCAGTTAGCACATCTCTGAGAGGTTTCAGAGCTACCTTTTCAAATTTACACCACAGATGCAATTTTGCTTATTGATGTGAAACCCTATTGGATTTTACTGAACTTGATCTATTTCATAAGATCATAGTATAAGATAAATGTAAGTTCTGTCAATTATTGAATATCATGATACATCTTGAGCATATCTTGAACCCTTCAATAACTGGACTATGACCAAACTCCCCAAGTTTAAGCAATGTAGCTGAATCCTGACAGCCGAGGGCTTTTTGGCCTTTTGGCCTATTCTTATTATTATCCGTTCACCACACTAATAATTTCCACATTATAAATAGGCCTATAGCCCAATTTGGAAAGCGTTTTATCTCCCTTGTTCCACCAGGGGATGGTGTATTGGTGCAGAGAACTTCCGGTAGGAGCCAAAGGCCCTCACAATTAAATAGTCTAGTTTTCAAGAAAATTATCTTTATAATGTACACATATGCAAGATCTATTGGTTCATGAAGAAAATATAAACAAAATAGTTTTTCGAACAAATATTCTAGAATAGTTGATCAATATTTTATTCCAAATAATTGTGGGTGCCTTTGATAAAACGGAAATCGAGGCGACTACTCCCTGGAAGCAGCTTCTAATGCCTCTAATCTTAAAGAGTGGCAGTTATTCAGGCACTTTCCGGAAAGGGAAATACTTTGATGACTCGCATATTCATAGAATCAAAATGACCATGGCATCATAAAGATTTTAACTGAGGATAACTAACAGTTTTGTCATTATTTTTGAGAGTTTAGGGCCTTATATGAATTATAACTGCTTCTTGTATAACTTTGATTTTGAACCATTTTAATAATTTTGATGTCATTTTGATGCACAGAGCCAGACGAGTTTGCTAGAATTAGTGATGTTAATATGGAACGATCTACAAGGTCACCGATTACAAAACCTGTTTCATTCATCACATGTTGCAACATCCCGCAAACCCTCGAATATGGTATAACATCCCTGGTGTAAAATCGGGTAGGGCACCTGAGCCTAATTTTCAAAATTAGAAATTCCAATTTTTTTGTAGTTTTGATGAGGTTTTTGTTAACCCTTTCACCGATCATTCCCTGTTGAAGAATGTACACCTGGCCAAAACAAAGCCAAACCCAGGGGTAAATCGGTGAAAGGGTTTTAGGTTAGGGTTTTGCTAGGGTATGTTTGTTTGGGTCATCGTCGCCCATCATCCGAACGCATGGCACGATCATACGTATAGAAACTTCTGCTCGTAGCCATGCGGTAACGGGTGCTATCTGAGTGTAATAGGGCGTTTCCCAAATGGTCACATCCGACTGGTCCCGTTACATCCGACATCGGTGCAATCACATTCGTACAACGAAGACACACCTTCAGAAAGCGATCGATTGAAATGATCCCATGGTGGGCCTCGAAGTGCCCCCATCACAAAATAAAAAGCTTATCATTTTCTTGTGGTCTGCCGCCGATTTTATGTTGTTTTCAAATATGTTAGGCCGTTTGTAATATGATTTTTCTTAAGATAAACAAAGAAGCATGCTCCACTAGAGTGTGAAATAAAATAGCTAATTCGCACAACTTCGTTTTGGTCTCATGTAGACTCCCCCAGTCTTGCACCTCGTGAAACTGACATGTCTGCATGCCTGAGAAATATTTGAATACAGATCATTTCATTGGCTCGTTTAAATGGGGCCGACATTTGACCTCATGCTTTGGGAACAACTTTCGAACTGGATTATCTCCCTCTAGATAGATGGCGCCGGGTGAAATACATGCCGAATCACAGCGGTAATCTAAGTGAAATGTGAAATGCCCTTAGCAAGCTAAGATGTCGTCGCCGTGTGACCAATAAGGTTAGGTGCAACGTTAAACTTCAAACAACCAACCAATCGGGTAGGGGATACTAGTAGTAATATGCTTTTCAATGTGCAAAAGAAGCCTTTCGATTTGAGATGTGAGGGAAAAGGCTATATTACGTTTTATTATTGAAACTGTCATCCTGAATAAAAAAGACCAATCTCTCAATTTTGAATTTTTTCAAATTTCCAATAATTTTTTTATTTCTCCTTTCAGGTGAAGTATTTTGATCGAAGATACGACTTTCTGAAGTTTAAAGCCAAGATGGAAAACGAAGGATTTGTTCCAGAGGATGCGAAATCATGACGGATGATATCTTAGTGCAACTGTTCCATAAGACAACTGCAACCAGAATCTACATCATTCATGTGATTGGAGATGGACCAATATCTCAGAACTTTAGTATTAGTTTTAACATGTCGATTGATGTTAAGTGAGTAAGTTGAATGGTGTGTCCATGCAACTATTTCACACCTACATGTATTATAGCATGTATATTTTGTTCCAAGTGTGATCAGTAAAAGGTGACCATAGATGCTTCAACTCATTCTTATGGACATTTGCACCCCAGATGAAAAAAACAATTTATCGTCGCAGGATTTGTTTGGGGAACTTTATCTCCGGTCACAGGGAGAAAATTTGGTGTGCAAACATATTTAGTAAACCAGATGCATACATGTATACATGTAGTTCCCAAGTTCTTGTATATGTCTGTGATGAGTGCCATGAATTCATGATTTTCATATGAACTTTAATCATATTGAATATTAAACTTGAATTTTTTTAAAATATCTCCAGTTATTTTGTGATAAAAGGTTAGGAGATTATGAATATTTTGCATACATAATATCAGAAGTTCATTCAAGTCTTTATTTGCAGAAATCTGAAAACTACATTTACCTAATTCATCCGGCACTGGGCTACTCTCTGAGGTATATTTTCTATCTGGTCTGGGGAAAGAGGACATGCTCTCTTGAAGGAATGCTTCACTTATTCAAATACTCTTCTGTTGTGAAGGTGTGTACTTATGAATGACGTGTGCCAGATATTTCTTGCCCTTGAAGATCGGAAAGTATTATTTTGCTCATTTCATTGTCTTATTCCCGGGCATCTGGGCACCACCATTTTCCTGGCAAGGTTGGCATAATTTGGTGCTCTGAGCATCGAGTAATGTCACAACAAAAATAAGTAGGTATTAAATTTTAACAATGGACAGCTCATTGTGAAAATGATATTGGGCCAATTTGCAAATGATGCTCTAATCCTTAATATGGCGTCTTAAGTTCCAGCAGCCTCATTTTTCGTGTAGGACTGGGTGTGGCAAATATGACAGTGCTCGGTTGCTTGGGAATAAGGCACAGAGGTGAATAAAATAATGCTTTTCTATCTTCAGTGGGAAGAGACATTTGATACACTTCATTTTAGAGTAAAAACCTGTTCACAATAAAAGCGTGTTTGAAATGAGTGAAGCATTCTTTTAATGACGTTTTTGCAGTTTCATCCAATAAAACGATAGTATTTCTAGGTCAAATAAAAACAAGCCACATGTTTGACCCAGAAAAATATGATACGAGATATGCTCGTGTTTGATTTTCTAAGAGATCATGTTCTCATTCATGTCATTACCTGAACCATCGCATGAGATCATGCTCTCTTTGTTAGGGATATACCTCATTCTTCATGTCATTACCTGAACCATCGCATGAGATCATGCTCTCTTTGTTTGGGATATACCTCATTCTTCATGTCATTACCTGAACCATCACATGAGATCATGCTCTCTTTGTTAGGATATACCTCATTCTTCATGTCATTACCTGAACCATCGCATGAGATCATGCTCTCTTTGTTTGGGATATACCTCATTCTTCATGTCATTACCTGAACCATCACATGAGATCATGCTCTCTTTGTTAGGATATACCTCATTCTTCATGTCATTACCTGAACCATCGCATGAGATCATGCTCTCTTTGTTTGGGATATACCTCATTCTTCATGTCATTACCTGAACCATCACATGAGATCATGCTCTCTTTGTTTGTGATATACCTCATTCTTCATGTCATTACCTGAACCATCGCATGAGATCATGCTCTCTTTGTTAGGATATACCTCATTCTTCATGTCATTACCTGAACCATCGCATGAGATCATGCTCTCTTTGTTTGGGATATACCTCATTCTTCATGTCATTACCTGAACCATCACATGAGATCATGCTCTCTTTGTTAGGATATACCTCATTCTTCATGTCATTACCTGAACCATCACATGAGATCATGCTCTCTTTGTTTGGGATATACCTCATTCTTCATGTCATTACCTGAACCATCACATGAGATCATGCTCTCTTTGTTAGGATATACCTCATTCTTCATGTCATTACCTGAACCATCGCATGAGATCATGCTCTCTTTGTTTGGGATATACCTCATTCTTCATGTCATTACCTGAACCATCACATGAGATCATGCTCTCTTTGTTTGTGATATACCTCATTCTTCATGTCATTACCTGAACCATCGCATGAGATCATGCTCTCTTTGTTTGGGATATACCTCATTCTTCATGTCATTACCTGAACCATCGCATGAGATCATGCTCTCTTTGTTAGGATATACCTCATTCTTCATGTCATTACCTGAACCATCGCATGAGATCATGCTCTCTTTGTTTGGGATATACCTCATTCTTCATGTCATTACCTGAACCATCGCATGAGATCATGCTCTCTTTGTTTGGGATATACCTCATTCTTCATGTCATTACCTGAACCATCGCATGAGATCATGCTCTCTTTGTTAGGATATACCTCATTCTTCATGTCATTACCTGAACCATCGCATGAGATCATGCTCTCTTTGTTTGGGATATACCTCATTCTTCATGTCATTACCTGAACCATCGCATGAGATCATGCTCTCTTTGTTAGGATATACCTCATTCTTCATGTCATTACCTGAACCATCGCATGAGATCATGCTCTCTTTGTTTGGGATATACCTCATTCTTCATGTCATTACCTGAACCATCGCATGAGATCATGCTCTCTTTGTTTGGGATATACCTCATTCTTCATGTCATTCCGGTATGCAGTCATGTGGTTCTGGAAACAATGTTAGCTCAGTCTTTCAGTATAAATCTCCAACCAAACCAAGACATCATTGTACTTCAATAAGAGAGTAAATCTGATAGCGGAAGGTATACAATCGGATGTCATGAGAATGAAGACCAGATGCTATGAGGAATTTGATTTGAAATTTTATTTTCTATTCCTAAAAATAATAGGTTATATATACACTTCATGTACAAGAAAAACAAGATTACAGATATCTGTACATGAATATGTACAAAACTAAATTATACAATTATACACTATATATCACAATGTACAAACTATATACAGGGAAGATGGAATACAGTGAAACCTGTGTATACCGTTACCTGGGTAAACTGACCACCCTCGAAATACCACCATTATCCATGGTCCCAATTACTTGAATCTAAAGTATTTTGAACCTTGATAAAACAGAACCCTGTCAAAACGACCCTTCAATCTGATCCCAAGTATGGCCGGTAAACACAAGTTTCACTGTACATGAAACCCATCTCAATTATGTTTTATATTAACCTTAACTGCATTCAACTTGTTCAATCTTATTGCAGCCTGATGTCATTAAGCATTGTCCATTTTAGAAGAAAACCTCAAAATAATTTTCACTGTCACAACTGAACATATAGTTGGTCTCTCAGCTTGCTGTACAAGATGCGAGAGCGACAATAATTTGTTTATTAAAACCACTGAAAAATCCCATACAGTGCTATTTTCATTCCCATCGCTATATCATGTACAGTACAAGGCAGAAATAACTTGCTCATAAACGCGAGTGAAAAAACCCATTTTCGCGACTATAATTTATTAATCGCAGCCGGAAAACTCGCCTAAATCGCGCAAAAAAACAAAAGCATAATCGCGACTGAAATGCGTACGGTCGACGCGTTTCAGTCGAGATTATGCTTTTGTTTTTTTGCGCGATTTAGGCGAGTTTTCCGGCCGCGATTAATAAATTAAAGTCGCGAAAATCTTTTTTTTCTCTCGCGTTTATGAGCAAGTTATTTCTGCCTTGTACTGTATACAAGAATCGTAAATTTACAGGGAACTGGTATCGTTCAAGATTATTTTATCAAACTATAAGTGAATTAACGATGTAGTCAGCAAGACAGTTAAACAGGCAATGCTCATAATGGAAACATTACTAAAATTGTTAATGAAATTGACACAATGAAAAATTCAGATCCATATATACAGCTGAAAAGGTTGGGGGGTGGGGGTGCAATTTAGAATTCTGTGGTCTTGGTCAATTTCATGGCTCTGAAATTTTGCTTGGGTGACTGGACAAGGAAATGCTCAGATCAATGTAAATTGTAGAATTTCTACTGAGTTCTGGTGCTGTAGAATGGATTCAAGAAATTTCATAATTTCAAATACATGTAGGCTGCAAAATAGATAATTTGGTTTCTGGAAAACATCCTTATGACAGGGAGGGGGTTAATATCACGCTCAAGGTTATTTCACTTATATGGTGATGGCCAGTTTAATTGGTGGAGGGAGCCGGAGAGAACCACTGCCCATGAACTAGTAACTGGCGAACTTTCACATGCATCAGCGGGGCTCGAACCCATGCATGCCATGCCGGTCCAATGGTTTGAGTGAGGCTAGCAGTCACCAGTGAAGCCCTTGGACCACTCAGCCACCGAGGGCCCTCAGCCCATTAGGTCATGACTGGTTAGGGCTCAAACAGATGTTTTCAAATGGGGGAAAAGTGAAGGTGTGCTTTCTTGAGCTCCCTTCCACCTCAAAATTAAACACAGGCCCAAGCTGAATGTAATAATGAAACAGCATATATGCATATAACATCATTCTTTCCAGCTCATTTTCACTAATTTATTATATGTAAAAATCTACATCGATTCAACAAATGTCTAGAATGTGCTGCTTGTATCAATACATTTTACTGCATGTAGCTCGAGGTGAAACAAAATTGATGCATGTACAGGGTATGGGTTCATTAAAAACACAATCACATTTCTATATTAAATGATTATTTTCTGGGAATTTCTTCACAAATTAATCATAATCAGTACAAGTCAATATACTGAGTACAAATTAGCAACTGTTACATTAATTGATAACATACAAATATGGAAGGGTATGTTCAGTAAAGTTATTCTTCAAGTACAGACACGGCAAACTGACAAAATCTGATAAGATTGACAGTTAATAAACACCTCAACGAAAGTTCTCCCCAAAATTCTAATAGCCTCGTGTTTTCTCAAGATATTTGCTCGATTGCGATAAAACTTTTGACATATCATCCGGCTGACCAAGCTGATATTGTGTAACAGTGGTTATTTCGTTGGTCATTCATGACTGAATGAGCAAAATTCAAGTCGGGCACATTTCAAAAGTTGCGAGGAAAGTTTAATCATGATTTATCGCAGGCACAAGGTCACTTACTCAAACCCAACATGTTAATCGAGTGTCACAGTAGTCAACAATGGTTAATACCGTGTGCATTCATGACGATACAGTATCACTTGACGTCAAAAACTCGTATTACAGTGTCGTGGTGAGTAGACCTGGTATTAAAGGTGAAATGTAAATGTTTTCATATTTTCCTTTTTGTCTTCTTCATGGGCTAGTTACTGATGGAACTATTCGCCTGTCTACCTCGTTTGACTTTATTTGAAGTATTTGGTCTCCTAGTAGCGTTAGAAAAGTGTTCCAAAGTTGGTATCTCAAGCCCGGCCGATTTCAGAAATGAAATCTGCATCGCTTATCTGCCCTTGTTTGACGCTGGTTTGTGACATCGCATCAGACCACCTCGCTGGACGTCAATAATTGTAACGTTCAGTCTTCGGGAGGCTGGTCTGATGTGATGTCATAATCAAGGAAAGATAAGCGATGACGGTTTGCAAATCATGATTCAGCTGGGCTTGCGGTACCAACTCTTTAAAACCTTCTAGAAGACAAAATTCTTCAACTGAAACCAAGCGAAATAGATTTTCCGATACTTTTATCATTACTCAACCAATATAAAATATTAAAATGAAAACCTAAAAACCTTTACATTTCACCTTTAACCACTGTTGACTGGTGTGACACTTTATTAAGGTGTCAATTTGGTGATAAAGTGAGCGTGCTGAAATTTCTCTTGCGGCTTCTGAAATGCGACCGACTTAAACTTTGCGCATGCTCATTCAGACATGAAACGACCTACGGAATAATCATTGTTACTCAATATTGGTTTGGTCAGACCGATGATGTGTGAGAAGTTTCATCACAATCGAGCAAATATCTTTGAAAATATAAGATGTTTTGGAGAGAACTTACTTTCTGGTTGAACTCAACCATCCTGTTCCGAGGACTAATGTTAGCGACTGAAGTCCGATCCAAACAATGTAAGTTTGTACCCGAGATTGATTCTAGATTACCTTTAGTAATTCAACTTTCAAATTGTATTTGAATTTTAGAATTTTGACTAAAAATCCAAATGTTCCAATTTTTTTTAGGATTTTACTCAAAAAATGTAAAAGTTCAACTTTTATATTTCTTAAAGCATTGTCTGAAGTGAATACGGTTTAATGTCACTTTCGACAATTTTTCAGCTATATCACGACAGATAGAGAGGGTAACCTGCTTGTGAAAAGCAGATCAAATACTGAGATTTTATAGTGCTGTCCCATCAATATATCATGCCATTTGACAGCACAACCAAACTGATGTCAATGGAAGTCCATTCAATGTATATGTAGATATTTCGAACATGTTTGATTAATACATGACAAGCAGGCTCACAGTAGACAAACTGGCCAAGTCCACGAAACTGGGTTAAATTGTTAAGACAATAAACATGAACGAGGCTGCAAAGAAGGCCGGAGGATTTTGATATGAAAGTGAGGCAATTTTGCCAAAAATTTCTGTTAGAAAGTTCGATTTGATATTTCAGAAATTAAAAAAATTGAAATTCAAAAAGGAAAACTTCAACCGATCTCATAGACCTAATATTTGAAATTTGAAAATGAAGGTTCCTGGATTTTGAATCTCAACCTGGACCTCTGAAGTTTGCAGTACTGTTAAGCCAGAGGGAGGTAACCCTGGTGGTATTGTGCAATAGCGTTTCAGCAAATATTTTCAGCAGAGATCCTGGGTGGCAGACTCTCATGGGAGAAAGATCGCTACATGGCACTTGTGAAACTTGACCCTAGATGTTTTTCATTAAAAATTAGCTAACGATAAAAAGAACAAGAGCATTTACAGCTGTGATTTCACCGAGTTTCAACAGTGAATGCAATTAAGAAGTTCTGGTTTACACAAGGGTCTGTACATTATGATCTGGTCAGCCAAGGTAAACCAAGATGGTAAATCAGGGGAATACCATCTAGATGTGAAGCTATGAACAATTTCTGCAAAAAGTTTGCCGATATTCTACGATCATCATACATTAAGCCAATCACGACAATTCTGCATTTTCACTTTGACAGTGATTGACATTCAGTTCATGGATATTAACACTTTGACAAGGCATGATCTTTTGATATTTTCTACCAGAAAGCCAGAGCTTTCGGCGGCAGTGAACCCTTTGATCTTTAAATTATGTTCACCACGCACACTGTGAAAATGATGCCATATTTGGATACTGTTTTCCAATAATGTTTACTACATTGGTCCACTTGCTACCGTGTGTAATTACTGTGTGAGCGTGATTTTGAAATTGTTTCACCAAGCTAGCCACCTGATTGGCTAACAAATGTAGTTTGAAATTCGCATGGGATTTATATAGCGCTGAAGTCAGATATAATATTTTGTGATATTATATCTGAGTTTACGGAGATTGGGATCTGGTTTGCTACTAACCACCGACTCTGCTGGGAAAATTGAAGCACCTGTGACAGAATAGAATTTTTCAATACAAACTTTTTACACTTGACACAAACTGCTTGTTCCTGCACTCACTTTAGGAAATCATTTCCTATTTTGTATTTCTACAGCAGTATTTCATTTCTCATAAATGATTTTCAAATGTTTTGAAGTCTTACATGTGAAAATTGACACTCAATATTGCCAGAACTTTTATCTAAAAGCGGAGCTTTCACCCAGCTAATCCCCGATTCGAGCTGTTCGTGATACAAGGAGGCCATCACCGATTAAAATCACATTTATTACCCAACGGAGGGAATAACGTGGAAATATTGGGTCTCTCCTCCATGCCCTGCTAGTGATGTATCGATACGAAGTCCAAACTGGGCCCAAAACCAGATGAGCAAGCACAGATTTTCCGCATTGATTACTTTATGATAAAAACTGATAAAATCATGCACATTCCGACATGGTTTTACATCCGTGTAGTCTGATTGGTCGCATGTGATCCTGTTGACCATGTCCACCAATAAAGCACTGTTTTTACGAGACTGGCCCCTGGTCAGTGTCGACTGCTCAGGACAACCCGTTTGAGAGATCTTGAAACTGTTGACCAAGCAGAAAGAGAAAGTGAGATCTCTGCCAATCTTCAATCGACTGCAACACAGAAAAACAATGTAGTCCTCAGTTATTATTGTGACATGCAAAACATAAACAGTCATTTGTGGCACCAGGCAACAGGTTTCTATTCACATTGCCACGGCTGTATTCACAATCGGTCAAATTTAAGTGCATGTACCAGCAGAAGCAAATGAACTAGAATTTTAATATCATCTGATTTAATTCACGCACCCGATTGGTCAGCTGAAAATATTTGTGACCGCAAACTTAGCATTAATGGCAGCAAACTGTTTCAACATGCTATACGATCGCTCTGGGTCATTTGTTTCATGAACACCTCAGTCCAAGGCAGCCTCGAGTGTTACAACTGCATGAGTGAGCATGTTTTAGGTTGCATCGAATGTGGTTATGCACCAATTTCTGAAGTAATGTTATTAAATTACTTTAATTAAAACACAGGAAGGAAGCAATCAGAGATTGCTCAATTGTATGCCCCCCCCCTTTCCGCTTTAATCTGACATGGGCCCGCCATTTTTCTGTTCTGTATTGGTCGGTGGAGGCCTAATTTGGATAATTATGAAAATTCAGTTCCATCAATTTTTTTGCCATGCCATGCATAATACATATTCCAAGTATCGACCAACAAGTGATAATACAATGTTTTGATGCAAGATGATCGCCGGGCGGGGGCTTTTGCGAAATCCAAAAATGTGACTGGGTTATGAGACCTACATTCCTTGGGAGTATATTGTGGTAACATTATGAAGCGATCAGTGAACTTTGAATTTTGCACCCAATTAACTCTTTTTGGGGCAATTTCATACTTCAGGAACTGTGTGGTCTGCTTTGGAATGTAGAATAACCTTTTTATAACCATTTTCCCGGTCCAAATCGGTCATGGACTGAGATCCAGCCTGGACAAATAAATATATCCCATTTACTTAGGTTTGATAAACAAAGTACCATAACTCTTGAAAATATAACCGAAAGCAGAGAAACTTCACGCTGCACAACTACAGGGAACTGACCACATATCCTGCAAATTTCATAATTGTTCAAACAATATTAACCGAGAGCCAGCCTGGACAAGTCCCAATTCACAAAGATTTGAAGAAAAAGGGCCATAACTCTTGAAAATATATGCGAAATGCGGAAAAACTTCATGCTGCACAATGACAGGGCACTGACCACATATTCTGCAAATTTCACAATTGTCCATACAATATTAACCGAGATCCAGCCCGGACAAGTCCCAATTCACAAAGATTTGAAGAAAAAAAGGGCCATAACTCTTGAAAATAAACGCGAAACACGGAGAAACTTCACGCTGCACAACTACAGGGCACTGACCACATATCCTGTATATTTCATAATTGTCCCTACAATATTAACCGAGATCCAGCTCGGACAAGTCCCAATTCATGGAGATTTCAGGAACAAAGGGCCATAACTCTTGAAAATATCAGCGAAACAGGGAGAAACTTCACGCTGCACAACTGTGAGGCACTGACCACATATCATGCAAATTTCATACTTGTCCATACAATATTAACCAAGACCCAGCCCGGACAAGTCCCATTCACAGAGATTTCAGAAAAAGGGCCATGACTCTTGAAAATTATACCGGAACTTGCACAACTACGAGGCACTGGCCACATTCCATGCAAGTTTCAATCCTGTCCATAAAATATTAACTGAGATATTGCGCGGACAAGAAATTCGGACGGACAGACGGACGGACAAAGCCATCGCTATATGCCCCCCCTCTAATTAGAGGGGGAGCATAATGAAGAAGTGGAATTAGAATGGGAATAACCGTGTTGTATTTCAGTATTTGCAAAATTACTGGTTTTACTGTCGCAAATATATATCCGTTTACAGTCGCAAATATATATCTGTTCTACAGACTCCGCTGATGCGTCGTCTGTAAAACTCAATTTGCGATAGTAAAACGAGCATTAAACGTATGCAAATACTAAAATACAACACGGTTATTCCCTAAATCTTCACCCTTGGATTAGACTAGCTAGAATTCATTGGCGACCACCTCCCTTATTATAACGGATGACGTGACATAGTGGGTGCAGTAACACTGGTATATGTCATGTTCGCCCCGTGGGGCTCCCAGGGACTGACCTGGGGTGTCGTTGTGCACATTCCGGGTCATGGTGAGAATAGTCCTCAGCCCCTCAGAGAGCTTATTGTAAGAGGCAACTAACTGGGGCACCAGTGGGGTTCCCGGGTGTGAAAAGGAATGGGACCCCATCCATGAGATTCTGGGTGTTCAAAGGAATAGGACCCTACCCATGTGGCTTCCGGGTGTGAAAAGGAATAGGAACCAAACATCATGATATGACTGAAATAATGTTGAAAGCAACATTAAATCATATTCACTCACTCGTGCTGATTAAAAACAAAAATCGAATGATGCATCAGAGGATGTAAGCTGATGCTGGAATACACAGCCTATGAAACGTCGCACCCATGATCCCCTGCATTGCGACTTTGGGGGCATTCTAGTATTACGTAATGCAGCAAGGGGAGGGAGGTGGGGTCTAAAAATTAGGATTTTTTCCTACGTAAGCTGGGTTAAATTTTGCATATGGGAGGGGGGTAAAAAAATCTAATTATTTGCATACGTAATACTTGAATGGCCCTTTTGCATTTCATCTTGCAGGTGTAGGGACTGTGTAAGAGTCTAGTGGTGTAGGCTGTATGACGAGCGACGGTGCCGTCTAGCTAGTCTTATCTAATGATACACACTTCTAGTTCAATTGCTTCTGGTACCAGATGTGCATCGTACACTTGTTATAACATGTGCAGAGTGCTGCAATGGGATATGCAATGCAAAAAGTTAATTTTAAGAAAGAAAAAAAAAACTAATTTGAGAAGCGATAAATCATGACAAATCCCTATTTAGAATTACAAATTAAAAGTACATGTAGATCGCCTTATTTTATGACAATGTCCACTCTTTCAATAGTCCAAGAGTATTTGCCCATACCCACCAGATGGCAGCACACTGTTAATGTCAGACATAGTGATGCTGATAATCAAATTGTTTCATTATCATAGCATTGTGACATAACAAATGCCAGTCTTCGTTGAATCAGGACATCCAAATGTTTACGCAACTATGGTTATCAGCCTAAGTTGCCGGACATTGACGGTGGCGCCACCTGGTAACCGTGGGCAAATACTTCTACTTCGTCCTGTTTAAAATTCCCCTTAACTTACAATCCGACTTCTTTTTCTGTGTCTGTTGTTTAAGAGCCTGTGAAAATAGAACCGAATTATTCCCGTAATTCAGAGGTTTCAATGAAGTTAGTCAATTTTATATATTTAAGGGAAACTCATTATCACGAGTTCACATCACAAAGTCTCATTTGCATAAATTCCCTGAATATCATTTTTTACTTCAAACTCCAACATCTCAGTGATCGTTTGGAGTATTTACATGCGGCAAGCAGCATCTACTCAGAATTGTGTGTGCTTTCTTCTCCATGCCTAGACCATTTGAGTTCTCCTTTAACAACAGACTTAATTTGGTGATCTTTGGTCAAAGTGAACGAATGATGAAAATGAGCAGAACAATGACTGTCAGACTGTCAGTCAGAATGAAGCCATGTTGTCAGCTATCAGCAATAAAGTTGTTTTCAAAATTCCACTCTTTGAATAAACCAAAACAATGTTCAATTGATTTTATTTATAGATAAATTGCCACCCACCTTCTTTATTGCTGTCCAGTCTTCTATAACATCTATATCTTTCAGCATATATACAATATATGGGCGTACACAAGTTAAGGAATACTGCATTCACTTGAATGTAACCTGTATGAATATTCATTCTGCCTGATATACATGGTACAATAATTCCTGTAATAATTCATAATTCCTCTATTAGATTTCAATCACCCCCAATTTTGTGGACAAAATTTAATCTGTTATTCTCATAACTTTGATCACCCTTTAAAATCATTAAAATAACCAAGAAAATATGGATTATTTGGGACCATTTTTGTCAAATCCCTGTTGTAATAAATTTGATTATTGGCGGGAAATTTCACTTCCTGTGATTGATTTATTAGAGGACTTATCATATTCAATCATACTACAACTACACATGAACAGGAATCCGGCTTTTGCACTATAGCTAATGCCTGCTTCGGCCGCAAGGTGGCGCTGGCACCCACTGCACTCCGGTCTGTTCCGGTTAGGCTGTCTGCTTAAACTGAGCATGTACAGGAGGAAAGGCGGGTATTGTATTTCGCCTCGTTTCGTCAGATTTTCTCACTGATAGTTTAGGTAAGTATAGTCATCAAGTCTTATTTTTACTCATTTGTACAAGCATAATAAGAGCCGCTTTGTCAACAAATTGGGCAATCAAAGGTCATCGTTGTTGTTGTTATAAAACATGGTGGGTGGCCGGCAGTTCAGCCTGATTAAACCACACTCCACTAAAAACAATCAGCAGGGGCCAGTTTGTTTAATCAAGTACTGTGAGAAATAATCGGATTATTAGTTAACCCGACTCACATGTAGCTGTTAATGTAGCTGTATGATTATACATGTAATGTGATAAACAAGCACCCAACCCGCCTCAGTTGGAACTGCTGGTAGTGTTTCATAATTTTATTGTGAAAAGGAAATTAATGTGCCATGTGGCTGCTAACTTCTCTTAAATACTGAGGAAGTAGTTTTTGCACTAATAGTTACTAATTTTTGTACCTTTCCCGGAAATGTGTGACATTGCCATATACAAACACATTGATCAGCTTATAGCCAAATATCCACACAAAGATAAAATCTTATTACATAAAAGATATCGGGATGATGGCTTTGTACTCATGACGACTACAATCGCCCAGGCTGAGAATTTCTTTACGATGGCGAATAATGCACATCCTCTGCTGACATGACTGAAATTCACATATGAAATTTCGGAAAACGAAGCACACTACTTGGACATTTCCGTGTTCAAGGGGAAAAGATACCTCAGCGAATCTATACTGGATGTAAAGTGCTATACAAAGCCCACTGAAACGTATCAGTTCCTACATAGAAGCTCAGCACACCCTAAGGAGTGTTTTAAATCCTTCATTATGAGGGAGCTTAAAAGATATATAAATACGAAGCTGCGCATCTGAAAACCCCTCGGCTCTGGGCGCCAGCCATTCATAATGTATTCAATTTAAAACAAGACTTCAGGAACACCAAGCAGTCAAGTAACAAATATACAGATAATGAAAAATCTTGCCATTAGAAATGGCCTCAAACGTTTCCGTCCAATCAGAGAAACCGGTATTCATTACATAAGTCTGTTGATGCATCGATGATGTATACCAAATTTTACATCGAACATTTGAAAATTATCTGAGATAGAGATCCCTAATGATTTCGCATAAATTAAAGATGGCCGCCCATCCTTCCCACCACTCAGAGAAACTGATGTGGTTATTCATTGCAAGTCTCTTGATACATAGATTCTGTATACCAAGTTTCATATAGAACACTGAAATGGCATCAAAGATAAACATCATTAAAGATTTTGCATAAATTAAAGATGGCCACCAAGGTTTCCGCCCAAGCAGAAAAACCAGAACTGTCTATTGATACATCGATGATGTATACCAAATTTTACATTGAGCACTTGAACCGTATCAGAGATATAGATCATTAATGATTTCGCATAAATTAAAGATGGCCGCCCATCCTTCCCGCCACTCAGAGGAACCGATGTGGTTATTCATTGCAAGTCTCTTGATACATCGATGCTGGATACCAAGTTTCATATAGAACACTGAAATGGTATCAAAGATATATATCATTGAAGATTTTGCATAAATTAAAGATGGCCGCCAAGGTTCCGCCCAATCAGAAACGCCAGAACTGTCATTTATCGTAAGTCTATTGATGCTTCGATGATATATACCAAATTTTACATCGAGCACTCGAACAGTATCAGAGATAGAGATCATTAATGATTTTGCATAAATTAAAGATGGCCGCCCATCCTTCCCGCCACTCAGAGGAACTGATGTGGCTATACATTGCAGATCTCTTGATACATCGATGCTGTATACCAAGTTTCGTATAGAACACTTGAATGGTATCAGAGATATATATCATTGAAGATTTTGCATAAATTAAAGATGGCCGCCAAGGTTTTCACCGAATCAGGGAAGCTGGTTTGGTCATTCCTTTGAAGTTTCTTGATGCATCGATGATCTATACCAAGTTTCACACTGAACAGAGAAATGGTACCTAAGATACACAAGATTAATGATTTCGCATAAATTAAATATGGCCGCCAAAGTTTCCAACCAATCAGGTCCAGATTCAATAGGGTTCTGGGTCATGAGCATATGGATGTGCAGTGCAAGTTTGGGGTGCCTAGGGTAAGTCGTTCTAAAGATATCTTGGTAACAAGAAAGCTGTGATGGTTTCGCATAAATTAAAGATGGCCGCCAAAGTTTCTAACCAATCAGGTCCAAATTCAATAGGGTTCTGGGTCACAAGCATAAGGATGTGCACTGCAAGTTTGGTGTGCCTAGGGTAAGTCGTTCTGAAGATATCTTGGTAACGAGAAAGGTGTGACGGACAGACGGACAGACGGACGGACGGACGGACGGACAGACGGACAGACGGACAGACGTACATGACGACGACAATACCCTTCGGCCAAATTTTGGCCGAGGGGTAAAAAACTGCAATAACAAAGCAAACTACACTGAAAAGTTGGATTACTTTAAGCTAATGCTAAAAGGGAGAGGATACTCTGCTCATGAATTTGACGCATGTTTCAACTCTGTAAAATTTGAGGGTTGCAATATATATCTCAAAAGACAAGGAGAATGCGGGGAACAGAGCATAGCCCAAAAAACGTATATAAAGGCTAGGCGCATACGGTTTATAACCACATACCACCCCAAAATGCATTGGCTGAGAAAAGTCCTGAGCAAATACTGGATTTTAATCGGGATGAATAGAAATACCATTCCATTTACCAACCAGCTGCAAATATGCTATAGGCGGGGCAAAAACATACGTGAACTCCTTAACAGATCATAGATTCTACGAGTTTGCATGACGTAAGGCTCCCTGAAGAGTGGTTTTCCGTTAAGTCTTTGATACATAGACTAGAAAATAACCTGAAACTTTGCACCTGGAATTACATACTACAAAGGTATTAACCTATTTTACCTAACTATGGGCATTGTCGGAGTCTTGAGACTTAACCTCCTGACGGTAGGTGTGGCTCCACGGATTAGTTTTATCTCTCCTTTGTTGACAAAGCGGCTCTTATTATGCTTGTACAAACGAGTAAAAATAAGACTTGATGACTATGCTTACCTAAACTACCAAAGACGTCTCCATCAGTGAGAAAATCTGATGAAACGAGGCGAAATACAATACCCACCTTCCCTCCTGCACATGTTCAGTTTAGCAGAATGCCTAACCGGAACAGACCGGAGTGCAGTGGGTGCCAGCGCCACCTTGCGGCCGAAGCCGGCATTAGCTATAGTGCAAAAGCCGAATCAGGAATTCCAGTCATATTACAAACAACTGGAGTAAAACACTGCAAATACTGGATTTTCACCACAGACAATCAAACTACACATATCTGAACACTCACTCCTACATACAGTATTGCCAATGTAACGAAATGGTTTGTTGTTTAACATCAGCATAATGTCACATGGGAGATGACTTCATTTTGCGCCTTTTGTGGATAAATGGGTTCGCTCTTGTGAAGGTCTTATGGCGGATTCTTCCAGAAGTGCTGATGTGGAAATGAAAACTGATTTGGTTCATGCAAAGATTTGTAATTTTCTATCAGGAAATTTGAGAAAAGGCCAACAAACTTGATGAAAATGTTGTATCGCGATCTGATAGAGATTGAATGGAGCAAGACTAATCATTTCAAACTATCATGTCGAACTATGCAATAGCTTTCAAACTATCCTACCCTATTCTATGCATGTTTGAACAGAAAAAGTGATGTGTTGACATGCAATTCCTGGGATGGAGTATATATTAATCAGTATACTCAATTTATAAAAATCGATTTAGAATTAAAATTTCACAAGTCCATGATAATAGGCACTCCCCACATCCAATCCTTGCACTCTTGAAATATTCCCAGTCTGACTAAAATTAGACCTAATGTTGCTGAGCTATAAGTCTAAAAGAAGCCCATTTGGTTTGTGTCCGCTGCCCTTTAAATTGAATTGTAACAAGAGTCAAATCGACTGAGTTGACCAATCTTGTTAAGCTTCAAGCCAAACTCACAATAATCGATTTTCAAATGTTTTGTTTTCGATGGTCTCAGTGTAAGGAGAAAATTCTTTGAGAAGTTTCTTGGACTCCTGTAGATCTGTGGATGTTGTTGAATTTTTTAACCGTTTGAGGTAGATTTCAAAACAAGGTCTGCCAGTCTGTTTACAATTACGGCGACAATAAATGCTTCCTTGGCCACCTGTTGGAGACAGCGAGCACATAGGCTTTACTTCGGATCCACTACAGTGAAGCCACAGTTGGATCTTATTTTAATCAGACTGGAAATATTCCTCACCCACAAACAAAGATCCGTGCGCTCGAGCAAATTTTCACCAATATCTGGGATCTTTCTGAGTCAGCCTAACCCGAATCGTGTCAACGGAAATATTCGGTGACTTCGGGCTAAACTGTCATGGTAGAGAAGAGAGTCCTTCTCCATTGTTGTATTGTTGTATTGTGTTACAACAACATCCCAATTTTCTTGATCGCTCGGTGGAAGGTCGAACTGGCTTTGGGGGAGAACTGGTGCAAGTCCATGGAATTTTGTTCATGGTCGTGGATTACTTGTACTTCACGAGCGCACAGATTGGATGGGGTGAGCAAAAGGATTTCTGGTTTATGCTCACGGAATTGGCTATGACCAATAGATGGAAGGACAAGCAACTGAGGAGTTCGCCAGGCCTGCAGCTGTTGAGTGATCACAGTACAACTACACTAAGATCATGATTCCGGTAATAATTTCAAAACAAAGGATATCAGCCACAGTGACAGGCTTTTTCCTTCTGTCTGGATTGAAGGGATCCGATTTCTTCTTGTTTTTCTTCTGGCTCTGAGATTCATTCCACAGATCTGAAGATATAAGAACAGGAAGATGTCTGAGTTTAGCTCATCGCAGGAACAGTTATATCCAAGGGAATATATGGAAAATGTTCAATTCTGAGATATCCCCACCTGATTATATATCTAGCTTACATGTGGATGTGGAGCACACTGTATCTCCTGATGATATGTCTATATTATATGTACCCTCATGATGATATGTCTATATTATATGTACCCGCCTGAAGATATGTCTGTATTATATGTACCCACATGATGATGTGTCTATATTATATGTACCCACCTGATGATATGTCTATATTATATGTACCCACCTGATGATATGTCTGCATTATATGTACCCACATGATATGTCTATAATATATGTACCCTCATGATGATACGTCTATATTATATGTACCCACCTGATGATATGTCTGTATTATGTACCCACATGATGATACGTCTATATTATATGTACCCACCTGATGATATATCTAATTTATATGTACCCAGCTGATGATATGACTATATTATATGTACCCACCTGATGATATGTCTATATTATATGTACCCATCTGATGATATGTCTATATTATATGTACCCACCTGATGATATGTCTATATTGTATGTACACGTCTGATGATATGTCAGTGTCTAATTTATATGCACCCACCTGATGATATGTCTATATTATATGTACCCACCTGATGATATGTCTATATTATATGTACCCACCTGATGATATGTCTATATTATATGTACCCATCTGATGATATGTCTAATTTATATGCACCCACCTGATGATATGTCTATATTATATGTACCCACCTGATGATATGTCTATATTATATGTACCCGGCTGATGATATGTCTATATTATATGTACCCACCTGATGATGTGTCCATGTCTAATTTATATGCACCCACCTGATGATGTCTATATTATATGTCATATTCATAAGAGAACAGATACAGGCCAGCCAACAGGGGTGCACAATTAGTACCCATTGGAATACCTATATGCTGCTGATATATTGTGTTGCCAAATTTCACATAGATATT